>JAQGAD010002992.1:0-11533 GCA_034696625.1 Isotomurus palustris
CTAAGAACATTATCGATGAAGCATTTATGAAGCAAAAGCCATCGGACTTCCTTGACCCTAGACCCGGACCTTCAGGGATCCTGGTAAATCAGACAGCACTATATAAACGCCGTCGCTGGAATGTCTTCGCAGATTCTGAAGACTCAAATCTGGATCTCAATTCTCCTGTGCGTCCAAAAACAGTACTGGAGCTTTATGCAGATAGAATGAGGGCAAAGAAAAGGTAGAAGATAAAGCTGTTATAGACTTGACAGCTACGGACAATGATGAGGATGTCGAGGTAGTCCACGTGGAAATTAAAATGAGGAAAGTAGACCAGATGCTTGCACAACATGAGGCAGAGAAGAAGGAAGAGCATGATAGGCTAGTTAAATTAGGCAAGGATATTTGTGCGGATTCGACTGACTTTGATGAGGATCAGGCACTCATGGCTACGGCGGCCGACGCTGAAAGAATTTATGCTATCGACTACTAATCCGTTTTATGACTTAGCAGAACAAGCTGCCAGAGCTAGCACTAGTTCACAATTAGGTGAAATTCTAGACGACGAAAATCTAATTGACAAATGGCTTCTAGAAAATGAGCGTGGGCATGCTCAAATTGACCGAATGTTAGAAGTCATGAAGGCAGAAAATTGCCCAATTATCAAGTATTTGGAATACTTCCGAGACGTGGATAGTCTTGAAGATATGCAGGAGGAATTTAAGACGGAAGTGCTTGTTCAGGCTGACAATGCCACTCAGGGATTGACAACTGATTGCATTTTCTAGTCCCCTCGGTTTCTTCCTCTCCTTGACTGGCTGAAAGAATTGACAAGGTCAGAGAAGAAGAAGTACTATCCCGCTCGGGATCAATTTCTCCGACAAATTGGCATGTTTGAAAGAGAGAAAGAGCCATTTGCTAGGATTGGCAACAAGTTGCTTTTCATCATCATTACTGATGGCAGGCCTGAGATAGTCTCATACCAGAAGAGCGGAAGCATAAATGGTCAATACAACTCCTACACATTGGATGAGTTCCAAATGTTTATGCATGGGAGGTTCAAGACCATTGATGCTGCCGTTCGCATGCTGGTAAGGCAGATTCTGGAGACAAAGCTTCGAATGGCCGAAAAGGTTGGACCAAAAATTAAAAAAGCCATGGTTTTTGCAAGGGAGCGTTCAAAGAACTTTCAGAACGAAGAAAAGCAATTTGAGCTTTGTCTGGAGGCAATGAAGGCATTCGCCTCTTGGCTGAAGGAGCTGCATGAATGGCAGAAAGGGGTGTACAAAGAATACACCCAGCGCATGCAGTTGGTCGATCTCAACGACCGAGTCATCTCGATGTGTGAGACTGAAGGGAATTTCTGTCTTAACCTTCATTAGTCTTTTCTGGTAAATGTTTTCTTTGGTCCGCAAAGATCTGTTGTTATTTTTAAAATAGGTAATTTAAATTTAACCTAACGATTTTAGTATTTACATTCCTACTAATTTCACCGTTGGTCAACCCGCCTTCTTGTTTATATGCAGCATGCACACATCTATACTACATTTTTGTCTTTGTTGTTGTTGCTGACTATATGGATGGACACATGGGAAAGACTCACGGAAGCATTTAATGTAACTTAATTTTTTCATATATAATACCTTAAAATCTGGTGTGAAGTAATTTTTAAATAGATGATTGTGGCAAGTGTGCATGTGTAGACAAGTGCATTCACCGAATATTCACATAACACTAATTTAAAAAAAACAACATTAGCTACATACAGGATATTTCAGCGTCCTGCAACTTATCCCAAGTTGTGGAACGCGAAGTAGCTGACGAAACTTCTGGCTGCTTCGAATCCTCAGTCTCCACACACATCCCTCCACAAAGAACGGCAGAATCATTGTCTTTGTCTGCATATTAAATAGAGTTAGGAGAAATACTTATCAAACACTAACACAATATTTAAATACAACAGCAATTACTTGTCTTTGAGTTCCTGAGTCTGCTTCCTAACACCATATAAAGGCCGATAAGATTTGTTGGACCAAGTTTTGTGCGTTATTTTCCTTCCATGAAGGCACTAGTCGTAGTCCTTCGTGTATTCATTAGTAATTGTCTTTAAAACTTTGCAACATTCGAATTCTTGTGGTCGTCTTAGCTTTTTATGAAAGTTAAAGACGACGGAGCCACACGTTATTTCTAGCTGACCGTCAGCTTTGAAAAATCCAATATACTTGGATTTAAGGCAATAGCCAAAATAAATACAATTTTTATAGGACTTTCTTGTAATATGAGTCATTATGAGTTAAAGCTCTCCAGGTTGTTCCAGTTTCAGTGCTTACTTGCAACTGAAACTGGAACGAAGAAGTTTACTTTCACTGATGTCCCTAAAAATATCCGTTGCAGCTTTTCTTTGAGAAAAATGGGGGTATTAGGAAAAGGATTCCTCATGAGAAATTAGGTAAAAAAGGAATCATTCTCACCAGCAGGAGATTTCCTGCGAGTCGTGTAAATCATCCATTGGGCAATTCAGCATGCTTAAGTATTGACATTTTTAGCAACAGTCAATAGATTTATTTGGGTTTGCGGTGACTCAAACAATCTTTCGTTCTCGACGTTGAATGGGAACGATAAACAAGCTGAAACCGGAGACAAATTGCCATTCATTATGTTGAGTGGGGATGTCATGCTAAGGATCGGCTAACAAAAGCAGCCGACCCTTCACACATTCCCACTCATTCATTCATGATTCAATATAGAAAATAACAAGAGAGAATTTACATTTGAGACTCAAGCTGAATTTGTATCGATTTTTCAACAAGAACGACAACGACTTCCCAAACGAAGTTAAGAAGTCATAAATTAAGTTTTGTTGGTCAGCTTGAGCTTGTAACACAAAAGATATTTGTCACAATTCTTAGACAAAATATCTCTATCCCCTCTTCCTTATCCTTAATTGTCACTACCCGGAATTGTACTTTGGTTTCTTAAGTTTCCAACTTCTTCGCACGTAAAAGAGACAAATTCAATCATGCACACATGATTGTATGATTTTGCTCTAGCTTACTTTTATCATGATTATCAATTATTTGAATGCTTCAATCCTTACTTAGAATGATTAATAGACTAGGGTCCATAAATTAGCACTCTTTACGTAAGAGGGGATGTTAATTATGCATGTGGTGCATAAATTAGCAGTTACTTTTCATGAAATGAATCCCCAGTGCCGTAGCCACGCACCCAACACTAGTTCCTCGGTTCGGAGGGCCCCCTGGTAGAAGCTACGCCACCACAATGGGTAGCTCCTCCCTCGGGACCCGGCCGGCCAATCACCACCCCCAAATACACCTCACAGGCTCCTCCCAGAACCTGGTATACGTGCTATTGTTATGTTGTAATAATATGTGTGATGATGTGTATTGTAAGAGGATGTGTGTATGATGGTGATGTGTGAGTTATTTAGGTTAGGAGCTAATTAGGTTAAGCTTAAGTTATATAATCTGGAGTTGAGTTAATAAAGATCATCATTAAGTTGATGAACGTTACTGTATAATCAGTTATGTAACAAGTGGTTTACGTGCAGTCGGTCTTGGTAGTGAATTTAAGTACCTAATGGAGAATGGTGAGAAACCTAAATCACGGAGACACCAAAATTTACCCCCAGAATTTGAAATTGATGTGAATTTCGAAGGATGAAGGAAAATTACTAATTCAGTGGAGAGTGATAGTTCTTTAGGTGGTGTGAGTTTTAAAGAGGAAAGTGAGAGTGAGGAACCCAAAGTGCAGACTCCAATTGGAAGTGAAAGAGAGTTTTCATCATTTTTTGAGACTCCTGAGAATCATACGGATTCACCTACAAGAGAAGGATCTCAAATTAACTACGAATCTTTTGTTGATAAATTAAAGAGGAAAAGGAATGAAATATTCTCTCGGTGGTTTGTAAATTCAAGTGCTGAGAGGAATAAACCAGGTAGCTCGAAGCCTGTTGTAGATGATATTCTAGTTAGTGGGGATAACGATAATGTGTTTGAGTCATCAGAATCAGAAAGTGAGGAACAGAAAAGCTTTATCAATCCAATTTTTTTTATTCCAACGTTGTCGTCAGAATCTGAGGGAGAAGAGGAAGTAATAAAAAATATTGTGAAAGTTAGTAAAGTTAAGGAAATGGCAGCAAAACCAACATATTTAAGTACGGAACCTGCTCCGCACTTCTTCCCGGAGACAGGTATGCAGTCTGCAGATGACTTTCTGTTTCTTTTTCAAATTTGGGCAGCGGAGAGAAGTTTAGATGACATTGCAAACAAAAATAAATTAATTCAGTCATTGCCGTCGATTTAAGGCTCCACTTGGTGGAGAATTAAGAAAGATATGTTCACCGATTTACGCACAATATGAACAACGAGGTGAGAAGGTATATAATTACCCGTGGTAAGCCTAAGAGCTACGCAGGATTGGAAACTATGGTACCTGAGTATGAAAACTCCGATATTATGGATGTGAAAGTGAAAAGTGAGAATCCAATTTTGTTGGCTACCCTGCGGAAGCAAGAAGAAGCTTCATTGGAAATGAAAGAGAAGATAAAATCACTAACTAGTGGAATTGAATCCTTGCTAAAGGAACAGGAAGAAGTGATTAAGAATGTGCTTATGGTTACAGATGACCATTGAGGTGAAAGAGAGGAAAGACGTGGAAGTGATAGGAATGGAAATAGGAACTTTAGGAATATACCCAAGTGTTGGACCTGCGGAAAGCTTGGACACAACCTGCAGAGGAGTTGGTCGTGGAGGTTTCAGAGGAGAACGAGGTGGAAGTTTCCGTGGAGGATTTAGAGGACGTGGAGGTTACTCTTATGGTTATCAGAACCAGGGAGGACGTGAGTTTTTAAATCAGAATTACAATTACGGACCACAGGGTGATAGGCAATACGCAGATTATCAGCAGGGTCAAAGACAGCAAAGGTCAAAGGATCGACAACTTGTTCCTGCCCAGGGAAACATAATTTGAATGACATAATTTTAAGGGCTACTATAGATATCGGAGCAGCAGCATGATTAATCTCTGAGGATTATGTAAGGAATTTAGAACGGAAATCCAATAACATAATTAAATTAAGTGGAATAAGTGGTGCGTTCATAGTGGACCAAACATTAGCTTTAGTACCAATTAAGTTAGGAATGCTGATTGTGCTTTATCCTATGGTAGTTATTAAAGATTGTCTGTGTGATGTGTTAATTGGATGCGATTTCTTACAGAGATACAAATTCGTTGCTGATTTTACATCCAACGATTTGTACTCTGAGTCACCAGGGAAAATTCCCTTAGACTCAGCAATGAGAAATATTTTCTCGGTGTGCAGTGTAGTGCAGTCTAGGACGAAACCAATGAAAATAGTACCTATCAGGATGCAACTGAGTGAGAGTGTTGTGATACCAGCAAGACAGAGAATTCTTGTTCCAATTAGGTTATGTAATATTAAAAGCAAATATGAGCAATTAACGGGGATGGTTATCCCATTTCTTCGTCTTTACAAAAAACATAGAATTTTAATGCCGAGTATGCTTTTAGATGGAAAAACAAAGTGCACAGAAGCTGTGAATCCAACCTTTGATGATGTAAAGCTTGATGCTAATATGGTCTTAGGGATGTATTCACGAATTACTGTGTGCAATGAGGAAGTGAAAAAGAGAAGGTATCTTTTACCTGCATTCAGAACAACAGAGAGAAAAGGAATGGATGAGTCAAAATTAGACAGAAACCCAGAATTAACTAAAGAAGAAAGGCAGCATGTTAAAAGTGATTAATGAATACTCAGATGTGTTTGAATGGGACGGAACTCCAGGGAGGTGTACAACGCTACCTTTTAGCATAAATACTGGAGACGCGGAGCGAGTTAGGTTGAGACCTTATAGGTTGTCACCTACCCAGCAAGTGTTTGTAACAGAACATGTGCAAGAGATGCTAGACAAGGACATTATTGAACCATCGTGTAGCCCGTGGGCTGCACTGGTCGTCATTGTGAGAAAAAAAACAGACCCACCTGGAAATCCGGGGACAAGATTTTGTTGTGATTATAGGAGAATGAATAATCTGGTCAAGCGCCAGTCATGGCCCTTACCATTGATTGATCAGGTGATCGATAATCTATCAGGTGCAAAATACGTTTCAGTGTTTGATTTACAGGCCGGATACTGGCAGTGTGAAATAGTGAAGGAGGATAAACAAAAAACCTGTTTTGTGACGCCTAACGGAGCTTATCATTTTAAGGTTGTTCCTTCTGGGCTGAATAATGCTCCACTGCATTTTAGCAGATTAATGGATGTGATTTTAACAGGATTAATACCAAGTGTGTGTCAGTGCTATATCGACGACGTTATCATTCATTCCAAGGATGCGGATGAGCACATGAGCAAGTTTGCAAAAGTGTGTGAGCGATTTCGCACCTATAACATCAAAATTAACCCGACAAAGTGTAAGTTTTTGTATAAAGAGACGGAAACACTAGGATTTATAGTAGGTGAAAGTGGAGTGAAAGTGAACCCTGCTGGAAAACAGGCTATCCAAAAAATTCCAAGACCAACAAATCAGAGACAGGTACAAAAATTTTTTGGAATGGTGAGTTATTTTAGGAAGTTTGTGAAAGTATTTTCGAAGAAAATAGCGCCATTGCAGAAACTTAATTCCAAAGAAGTGAAGTTTGACTGGAGAGACGAAAAACAAGTGTGTTTTGAGTTAATGAAGACTGAACATCTTAATTCTGAAGTTTTGGCAATTTTGGACCCAAATCGTGAAACACTTCTAAATACGGACGCAAGTACGGATGGAATTGGTGCGAGTTTAACTCAGATTTACCCTAGAGGTGAAAGACCAGTGGCATTTCCAAGTAGGACGTTGAGCAAAGCTGAAAAGAATTGGACAATAAGTAAGTTGGAAATGTTGGCGATTGTGTACGCTGTTAAAAAGTTCAAGTGTTATTTGTACGGATTAGAGAAGTTTAAAATTGTGGCGGATCATCATTCATTGTGTTTTCTGATTAGTGCAAAGAAGGAATTGACTCCAAAATTATCTCGAATGTTGTTAGAAATTGCGCCGTACAATTTAACGATTGTGCATAAGGACGGAGCGCGTCATAATGTGCCAGATTGTTTAAGTGGATTACCTATCTGCTTGGAAGAAGAAGATGCTTTGACGGATACACCGATTATGACAATAGGAGTTACACTTTTAAGAGAGTCACAAATAAATGACCCTTACCTTTGTGGGATAATGGATGACCTGTGTAGTGACAGAAGAGACTTGTGGAGTAAAAAGTTTTTGATGAAGGAAGGACGTTTATTTCGCCGTAACACCGGGAGTGGTAGGAAATTATTAGTTGTGATTCCTAAACAGCTTCGGGATCGAATGATTACTGAGGCTCATGATGACCCTATTGGATCTCACATGGGTTTTAGTAAAACTTACGACAAAATTCGACGGAGATACTACTGGGAGACACTAAAGAAAGACGTGTACTACTATGTGAAGACGTGTAAGGAGTGCCAAACTCGCAAAATATCTCGCCAGGGCCCGGCAGGTATGATGCAGTTGGTTGATATCCCTTCATCAGCCTTCGAAAAACTCGGAATTGACATTATGGGACCTTTCCCAGAATCAGAACGTTCTAACAAATATGTAATTACAGCTGTGTGTTATTTGACAAGGTACCTTGAAGCGAAACCCATTCCTGCCGGAGATGCAGAGAATGTTGCGAAGTTTTTTGTGGAAAATATAATATTGAGACATGGAGCACCAAGAGAAATAATAAGTGATAGAGGAGCCGTTTTTACAGGCCAAGTTTTTGAAGAAGTAACAAAGTTATTAGGAACAAAGCATAGACTGACTACAGCAAATAGACCTCAAGCCAATGGAGCTGTTGAGAGAGTTCATGGAAAGATTAATGAAGCAATTTCAATGTACTGTGGAACTAGCCAGAAAGACTGGGATTTATTTATTGGACATATTAGTTTTGCGATTAATACGAGCAAACATGAGTCTGTGAAGGAGACACCGTTTTATTTAGTGTATGGGCGTGATTGTGTTTTGCCCTCGGAAGCTTTGGTGGCTTCTGGAAATGACAAGAATCTACAGGAAACAATTAACCAATTGAACAAAGCAAGAGTTTTAGCCAGGGAAGTGATTCAGAAGGAACAGAGAAGATACGCTAAAACGTACGACAAAAATAGGAAGTGTAGAGATTTCGAAGTGAATGAGTTAGTTTTGGTGTACAAACCAGTGAAAAAGAAAGGAAGAGCTGCAAAGCTTCTTCATCCTTATTTTGGACCTTTCAAAATTTTGGAACGGATTGGTGAAGTGAATTATAAAATTGAGAGTAAGCGTGGAGGAAAGACTATAACAGATATTGTTCACGTGGATAAGCTGAAACGTTATCATGAGCGAGAGAATCTCGATGAGTCTGATCAACACAGCAGAGAGGAAGTGGCAAGGAATTCAGTGCAAGGACAAAGTGACAATTCTTCAGATGCGGACGATGAGCAAGAGAATGACAAGGACAGAGAGTTTAAACTACCCAAACACATACAAAAGAAGGAGACAATCGTAAGTAGATACAATCTAAGAACGCGGAAAAAGTGGCCTTAATTACCTAAAACCGAGAATATAAAGTAGCTGGAGTTAACTTATATCTTTTATTCTAACCGTTGATTGTTACCAAACAACATCTTATCTAAGTGAGTGAATCGTGAAATTAAGTTAAAAGTAAAGTGAATAAGTGAACTAAGATCTACGATGGAATTTCTTGTGCTAGTGATTCTAGTGACTTCTGCGTACGGAATGGATGACCTGCCTGTGCAAGTGAACAAAGGACTTCATTTGGAAAAATTACCTTACAAGACGTTCTACGAATCTTCATATCCGATTGTGTACAATCTGAAAGTGCCTAAGTTCACCGAAGTGGATGTGAATCTTGTAACTAACTCTGTGTTTAATAGGGAATTCATTCAATTAATGAAAAGTGGTGCGGATATCTTGGATGATATTTTACCATCTTCATCGACAGATCAGAATTCGAAATTACGCAAAAAACGTGGATTGGATTTTATCGGATCGTTTTCGGAGTGGTGTTGTGGAATTGCTACTTCACACTCTGTGGATGATGTGATGAGGAATGAGAATGATTTGGCTACAGTGACTAATAGTCTTAGGAATCAAATTTCTGAGTTTCATAGAAAGGAAATTCAGGACAAAGAAATAATGAGAAATTACAGTAAGAATGTGGATAATATACTCTTGCGTGTGGAGAACCAAACGGGAACTGATATTGCTAGACTTACGCAAGGAGAAATTGATTTAGATAGGAGAGTGAATGAGCAAAGAGGTGCTACAATTCAATTATCTAACGTGTGGTATGAATCTGTGGTTGCGATGAAGTGGATGAAGTTTGTGAGTGATTGTCGTGCAGGATTAATTCCTTCAACTGTGATTCGGACTGTGACTTTGTTACCAGATGTGATGTTAGTTAATCAGACAGTAAGTAAGAAAGGTTATCAATTGGCAATTGCTGATGACCAGTTTCAGAAATATTTTCATGTGCCCATTGCTTCTTGTTCGTATGCTGACGGAAGAGTGGCGGTGGTTGTCAAAATTCCGATTCGTAGGAAAAATATCGATTTTCAAGTTTTTAATGTTAAGCAAATTCCGTTTAACTACGAAGGACAAGTGTGTCACATGGATCAGCGTGTGAATCTGGTAATTAAAGCTTCGACTGGAAAATTAATTGTGCTATCGGAAGATCTTCAGAAGACTTGTGATAAAAATTTGTGTTTTGTCTTCGGACTCAATTTATTCAAATCCGGAGTGTGTGAGTCATTTAATGAACGAGTACGCTAGTGTGAATGAGCTTAGGAAGGCTTGTGTGTTTACGTGTTTTGCTGCTTCGAATAAGGAAACGCTCATTACGGAGTTACAAATTAATAAATTCGCAGTAATTAATTTTGAGGAAGAGTTGAAAGTGATTTGTCCGGGACAAAAAGAAATTACAATCGGAATAATCAAAAATGCAGGAGTGGTGATTGTGAATCTCGGATGTGATTGTGAGCTAGTGGGAGATAAAACTAAAATTCAATCTTCTTTTCCATGCCCTAATAGAATGGATGGACCTTCAAAAATTATTCATGTGATAGCTGCTTCTTGGACTACGATTAATACCGGAATAGTGGGTGACCGGACTATCTTTAACAATCTAAGTGAAATCTTCAATCAGGATTGGCATAAATCTACGCCGCATGTCAATTTATCTACTACATCTGAATTGGAATTGGATAATTTTATTCCTCATTTCTACAAGATTGGCACACATATCTCGTATGTGATGCCAGGATTAGTTGCGTTTAACTTGCTTATTTCGCTATGGCTTTTCTACAAAATCTGCAAAAAACCCTACCCAATTCCTTTAATTCCTGTTGTGCGTGGAGACTCAATGGCGTATGTGTTGGAGACGATCGATGACACTTTGTTGTTGTTAATACTCATAGTTCTGATTGTTCTGTGTGTTATGTTGAGGAGATTAATTCAATTCAAAATGATTTACCGTAGAAAAATAGCCCTTATGACAAACCATGAAATTAAGGTTCAAATTTACAACGATAAGGATACTCGAGAGTATAAAAAATATTGGAGACAGAAGGGAGTTCCAAAGGAGGAGGAATCTGCTTGTTAAGCTTTGTATCATATTGCTGAGATAAAAATAGTTTAGTGGGTGTTAATATAAGTTTTAATTAGTCAGTTATGTAAATGGTGGATTAAATCTGTCATTATAATCTAAACTGTAAGAGAGTGAAGTGTGATTAAAGATAAAGTGCCAAGTGTGTGTGAGAAAGTTGATTTTTGTTAGAAGAAAAGAAGATGTCACGAAGCGAGTGAGACGTGTAAGTTACATAAGTTATTTGGTAAAATTCTGGTTAAATTAAGTTAAGATTATGGAAAATTATAAATTGGCTTTAGGCCGGTGCGAAATTATTTTTCACCGCAAGCGTATCGCGAGGCGATGAAAAATGCGTCCAATGCATTTGATGAAATGCAAAGGCAATTCGGACTTCGGATGGCTGCATCCGAAATGGCTCAATTCGGTTACCCGCTCATGGATTTCGATGCGCCAGTCGAACTGCCCGTTCGAGCTCAAAATTGTGAAAATGTTAATATATTAAAAGTAGCGAGCGTAAGTCGTGGGACACAGACGGACGCGGACAACAACGAACCAGGACCGTCGTCGAGGGAACGTCGTGATGTCATCGTTGTGAATGCAAGTGAAAGTGTAGTGGATGGTGAAAGTGCAGATGATGAGGATGAGTTTACCGACCAGGAAACCGGGGATGGTGATACTTCGGTATCAGATAGTGATGACGAAACATCGGAATCTTCTACAAGTGCAGAAGAAGGAAATGTAACTTCCGAAGACAGTGATTTCGAAGAAAGATGCTGGAAACGCCGGAAGGTACTATTGAATCCCTTGACTCGGTTCCCCTGGATGATGCAAAAGGAACAAAGGTAAAGCCTCAATTCTGTAACCACG
>JAQGAD010002993.1:0-11525 GCA_034696625.1 Isotomurus palustris
AAAGCGAGGAGGTCAGAGGTTAGTATCAACCCGCCCCTCTCATATTTCTCATTCTCACACTAGTTTCCTCCACCACACTTGGTCTGTAGTTCTAATTCTAATTAGATAGTATTTATAGCAGGTAGCTAAGGTTAGAAGTTAAAACATGACTCTAATACTTACTTCGGAATGCCTTAGCTTTGTGGGGTTACGAAGATAGAATGTCCATAATGTGTTGCTGCATCCGCTTTTAATGGAATGGAAATCTATTTGCGACTGGAATTTTTAAAACTGAATATTTCGATTTGAGTATTTTATCATTGGGATTTTGAGGCACCTGTACAGTTGTCAGAGTCAGAACAGGGTCAACTAAGCAGAAGATAAGCAATTTTGCGATTGCTCGAAATAATGTTAAGGTTATGTTAGGGGTTTGTGATTCGTTTGAGATACGGAGATACCATACCGTACGGCAAGGTTCTTTTGTGAGTAAAATCAGTTTTGTAAAGTGAAGTAAGTACATATTATTATTGGACATGATGACATAATAATACGATAATGGTAACGATATTCAAAGATAATGAAGAATGGAATGCTGAATAGTAAGTACTACGTTGTACGAAATTATCATTTGCGGATGAATTTGGAATTATGGAAAGTATTATTGTGGAACACTGTGAATCATCGTAGTTGGCTGTGTAGTAGTGTGTAGTCCTTTTCCTAATATCGAAAAGTACTTTTCGAAATTGCATCAGCGTGTGTGTTGTTATACGGTATATTATGGTTTGGAATTCCAGAAGTGAACTCGATCAGAAATTTAAATGACAATTACTCAGTTTTGGCATATCTTGTTATATACAGCGTAACTAAAATTAGTATAGCAGCAAAAGTACATATGCTCTGGGAACTTAGTTAATCAATGCCAAAATGGACTCTGAAATAGAAATTGACCAATTGCAGAAGGTGGATCCAGAGTTGATCTTTACGAAGCAAGAAAGGATTGGCCGAGGATCGTTTGGAGAAGTTTTTAAAGGAATCGATCGGAGGACACAAGAGGTTGTAGCCATTAAAATAATCGACTTGGAAGAAGCAGAAGATGAGATTGAAGACATTCAGCAAGAGATTATGGTACGCACTTAAGATAAGATACTAAATGAGATCAAAAGAAATTATTTAAAAACCCCTTATAATGAATTGTAAAATTTCAGGTGCTCAGCCAATGTGACTCTCCATTTGTGACTAAATATTACGGGTCGTACCTGAAAGGAACAAAATTATGGATTATCATGGAGTACCTGGGTGGCGGGTCTGCTCTCGACCTTATGAAAGCTGGAACTTTCGAAGAACTACATATTTCCATTATCCTTCGTGAAGTTTTAAAGGGGCTTGACTATCTCCATTCAGAGAGAAAGTTGCATCGTGATATAAAAGGTAAGTTTGCATACCATTTCTGAAATGTACGAACTATTAATTAAGATATTCATATTATTATAGTAAAAATACTTCACTTATTGTAACCAATAATTTTTAACTAGTGAATTTATCTTTTATAGCCGCCAATGTTCTATTAAGTGAACATGGAGATGTTAAGTTGGCAGATTTCGGAGTTGCGGGTCAATTGACGAACACGACGTCAAAAAGGAATACCTTCGTAGGGACACCATTTTGGATGGCTCCTGAAGTGATAAAGCAAAGTGCGTACGATGCCAAAGCAGATATTTGGTCCCTTGGAATAACTGCCATCGAACTTGCTGAAGGAGAGCCACCTAATTCAACTATGCATCCGATGAAAGTTCTATTTTTAATTCCTAAGAATCCACCACCCACCTTATCCTCGACTAGATATTCAAAGCTCTTCAAGGAGTTTGTCGATGCTTGTCTGAACAAAAATCCCGAAAACCGACCTTCAGCCAAAGAACTTCTTAAATTCCCTTTTATACGGAGAGCAAAGAAAAATTCATACCTGATGGATTTAATTGACCGGTATAGGAAGTGGAGACTGGAAAGAAGTGACGAGTCTGAGAATGAGTCTGATTCCGATAAGTAAGATAACAATATTTAGTCATTATAATATGATTTTTACTCAATGAGAAATAATTTTGCTGTGAGAAGAAAAAACAGTAATAATTAGTTTGGGTTTGTAACTCTAAACTTATTCTTTTTCAGCGATGATACTTTGCGCAGGGGTGATACAGATGTAGATGACCCTTGGATAATGACAGTGAAGGGCCCGTCTGGAGCGAATTCATCGTCATTGGACTCACTGTCATCCACATCTTCTACATCCTCCTTCACAGCCATGCTTGGACCGAACAACAACATTACGTCGTCCCAACCAAATTCTTTGTCAGGACTTTCAAACGAAGACGATGAAGAGGAGGATGAGTCAGATCATATACCTCATCATCTGCCTGATGAGGAGGATGATGAAATTCTGAACGAGGACGCTCAGGATTCGCCTAGAAGATCACGCAACGCTGATTATAGCAAAGAAGATAAAAACATGATGAATAAATCTTCGCCTCAGCATAGAGTTGTCGTATCATCTTCTTCGAATATGTCGGAAGATTACTCCAGTCAAAATGCATTCGCTAAATTCCATAAGTTAGATCAACAGCATCAACAGCAAGTGCACAGTAATTACCAAAGAAATCGGTCCGTATCCCCTCCTTCTGGGCCCGCACCTCAGCCGGTTTTCAAAAATCAAATTCATGTACAAAGTTCACCAATAAATCCATCATCAGCTCAAACGAATCACCATCATAGAACAGGAGATCATCATCATGGAGAAAACAATAATTTCAGTCATGCCAATCCCAATAAAGTCAGGGAGTCGCCTGAACGAAGCAAACAGGGGAGTGGATCTGGTCGTGGAGATCACACGAAAGCTTCTTCAAGCAGTGGAAGTTCTCATCACCACCAGCATCATTCGAAGGGGGGAAGCAGCAATCACGTAAATGTTGCTTCAAGTCATAGTAATGGAATAGTGATGTCTGTTTTAACCCCAGTTTTGCTAGAGGTAAAGTTTTAGAAACTTAAGCGTTTGACCACTACGGCTATAAATTATCCTTGCTGTCTTTTGTTCTCTGCAGATGAAAAAGAAGCCCGGAACCAACGGAACACAGAAAGCTGAAGCATTGGAGGATCTACGTCGTGCATTTGAATCAGCAGAAGCATCATCTCCAGGTTTCTCGGAATTATTTCTCAAAGAAACTCTCGCTAGGCTGCTACCTTCAGTTTCAGATGCAAGAATCACAGCCACTGTAAACAGAATGTCTAGGTATGTGTTATGTGTGTAAAGTTAAATGTTTTTGTCAATGTTCATACTTATCCTTGACTTATGTTACAATGTTTTGCAGAGAGAAGTAGAGTAATGCAGGAACTTTCAAAGCACCTTACACCCTTCGAAGGGACATCTAGTACTATGACGCAGCGCAATTCAAGTCATCCTACATTCACCACCATCGTCACCAATTAACCATTCTTCATGCATCCAGATATTTTTCTTTGTTTTTTACTGTTCGTGTTAATTTTAAAGACGTAAAATTACACTGTATCTCCTCGACGTTAATCGGATCCAATAGCATTAACAGTTTCCAATACATAGTGGGATGTTTAAATGAAAATACTATGCCCTATGCAGTAAAATTCAAAGAGTACCTAGCAAGAATGAATCAAAATTATACCATAAATTGTGATGAGTCTCAACTCAACCTTCCTCTGAAGTAATAATGATTAGATCTTCCTGTTAGTTGTTATATGATAAGGGTACCTAATCTTTAACAGTTGCATTTCAAGCCTACTATATTGTAGTGTTCAATAAGCTTCCTATACAAAATTCCTTTACCCTTTCTCTTGTGATAATAATTGTGCTATGGAATGGAAGGTAGCACGATGCTCCCTTAAACTTTGTTTCCGATTTCATGATAAATGTATTTGGCAAACGTAAAATTAAGTTCTGATGCTAAGAAAATCGAATACAAGAGCTGGAATAATTTTATCAAATCAATCACACGAAATCAATGGTCTCTCTAAAATGTTAGGCTGCAATGTTGTGCGAACTACTGCGAACATAATGGAATGAAGTCCTATTTTATTACACGCAAGAAATGCTACACTTAAGTCATTTAAAGGAAAGATTATATTTGTCATTCATTAATTCATTGTCGGTGCCTGTAATTTTTCGCGGCTTCCAGTGAGTTGACTCTCTACCAGTAATGCTGAAGCCTCTTTCTTATCTTTCATGTAATAATATCCTAGCTCACCAACAAAATAGACTTGTTAAGAAAATATAATATGTATACAGGCCGTCGATCAAACGAAGATTGGTTATGCAGACGAGCGTTCAAAGCAAGGATGGAAATTGTATTTTAAGTGATATTAGGAAATGAAATCAATAATAAAGTTTGTCAGAGGAGGGAGTAGAGTAGCAAATGCTGGTATTTTTGAAAAATTCGAGTGTTATTACCAGTTATCTTAAAAATAATATCAAGAATGAAAATAGAAAAGCTATGACGCTGTGGATTTCAGAAGTGTATTTTGAGTTGGTAAGAACCTGAGTCTAGTTCCAATCTTCATGAATAATTAGAAAGGTACAAAGAATACCCTTGTAGCCATCAGCGCCCTTATATATAAAACGCACTTTCGAAGATGTTCGCTCCTATGAAAGAAAATGAAGCAATGAGTGAAGGTATCCTGGATTTTTGTGGCTGCTTATTGCAAATTGTGAGTTTTTCCCAGGCTTTATTAAGTATTACAGACTTAAAATGTCTACTGTCAATATAGGATGGATTATGAATGAATTGGGTTTTACGTGAGAAGTCTATTCTTCAAAGAAACAGATTTGTTGTTATTACCGATCTGCATTGTAATCCTAAACCCCGGGTTGTTTCTCTGATTGTGGCAATTAATAATTAATAATTTACATGTATATAATATTAACCATATTTTCCTAGATGTTACGCTAGAGTAGTAACCAGAAAACAACTTAGTATTCCAGAGTTAACTAATATTTTCTGTAAATAGCTATTAGTCTGATTATTTATTTGTAGGACTGATGACGATTGTAATGAATCATTCATTCCAATTAGATTGACAGTTAAGCCATCTCGAACATGTCTAATTGCCTGATTATTAAATTATTGTTCCCATTTATCACTTATAGATTGTTTTATAACGAGGAACGACTTCTGATAGTTTTGTACTTAAACCGTGCTTGTGTTGCATTTGCAAAATTCATCCGTTTTAAGTGACTATGAATTCATAGTAAATACTGCATAGTTTTATGTTTTGGATTTTCCGATAAATAATTACAGCAAACTTAACAAGCCGTGCAGATCTTCATCATAACTATAATATGGGGAAAGCGTATTGACAGATAATTAAATACGCGCGTCCTGAAATACGCAGCCTTCGCAGAGCTGAATCTGTAATGAAAAGTAAGTAAGAATGGTGTCAGTTACAGTTTTAGTGTCCACTACTCCGATAATTTAACTAGATAGACGGTAGGCTTGTGGACTCAATAGTATATAACTCAACACAGACAGACTTATCCCTTACGTATTTAGCAAGGTAACAAATCTATAACAAAGCGTCTAATGATGGAAGCGAGAATATACATACTACTCTTCACCGTTGTAATGTTGTAACTTCAAGCAAACAGTTGAGAGAAATAAAACTATAGAGAGCTCCGTGCCATTTTGGGTTGAATCAAAGTTCGAAGTATGTTTATTAGTTCAATCTGTGCAAACATGCCTTTATAAAAATTCTTTTATCTACTTGAAAAAAAACTTAACATTCTCACAGAATGACTTATTTAATTACGTTGTAAATATTGATACATTTGTCCTCGCCTACTGAAGCAAGTTTCGTATCCGATCCCCATACCACAGACCATACTTGGTCGGAATGTGCATCATTGAAAACGTGAGAGCAGGATTTCGTATTGAGGTCCCATATACGCACACTTTTATCCGACGAACAAGTAGCGAAACTTGTACCGTCCGGTGAAACAGACACTCCCAGAACCCATGAGGAGTGTCCTGACATGCTGCCGACTACTTGAAACTCAGTCCTTTGTTGAAAATATATAAATATATTCATTAGTGATCAGAATTAAACGATGCATACGGAATGAATGACTGATTTTGTCCAGATTTCTTACAATGCATATATCTTGACATGCTTATCATCTGAAGCTGTTAAAAGCATTTTGGAGTCTGGAGAAAAGGCTAGAGCTCGAACGGGCATAGCATGTCCTTCCAGTGTTTTAAAGTAATTTCCTGTCTCACCATCAAGCATCGCCACAAGACCGTTGGATCCTCCACAAGCTATCCATCTAAAATTGAGACAATCAACATTTTCAACATATTATTAATACGAAGTCAACACGTTCCAAATTACAGTAAAAATGCATACTTTCCATCCGGACTAGTAGCTAAACTCAAGGCCATTTTTCCCTTGGTCTCCAGCGATTTCTCCTTCTTTCCAGTTTCAACATCAAACATCTCCACCTTTCCATCCGCTGAACCTGTGAGAATGTATTTTGAGTCTCGCGAAAATTCAACTGTCCAACTTTCCAGAGGTCCAGAATCAATTGATCTTTTCTTCTCTCCCGTTTCCAAATCCCAAATACTTATGTTGGAATCCAAGGACGAGGAAGCAAAGAATTTTCCCGATGGGTCGACCACAACCGACACTACTCCCAATGAGTGTCCCAACAGCGTCCGCTCTACTTTGAGGCCTGATTCATCATACTTCCATACCTAGATATTTACACCGATAATTGAGATAACGACGAGTTTGAAAGTAACGAAAAACTTCATTTTATAGTTCCGGAAACATAATACCTTCACAGTGTCATCTAATGCGCCAGTAATAATCCTGCCGGAAGTGACGTCCCCTCCTTCCGGACGAAACCAATCCGCTGTCCAGATCGCTTCCTCGTGTGCTCCAGTTTCTTTCCTTTCAAGCGAAAACTAAAATTTTGCCAAAATTAATATCAATTTTCGCTTAAAATCACCTTCCAGCTTATTCACTCACCATCGTTTCGCCGGTTGTTGCCTGAACCAACTGAACCTCACCAACTGAACTTATTTATTTTGATAAATATTCCAAAGATGTTCTGGTAAAAAGGTAATCCTCTCTATGTACAAACTAGATAACTTAAAATTATGAATTTTAATTTCAAAATCCGAAGGGTCGGCGGCGTACGGTCGATTTCCCACTGTTCATTGTTGACACTTGAGGATCTATCCACATGCTACGGTGTCTCATGGAAAATCCCCGCGAAATTCAAAATCTATAAAATCCAAATAAACATTCACAATAGATTTCACTTGTTCACTTCTTGGTTTATCAAAATATCAACATTGACATAAGCGAAGTCAAAGTCGATGATTAAGTAAAAAGGAGGTCTGTTATTGTTTATCTTGTATTTTAGGCTTGTAGACTTAGATATAATTGTCCGATAGTGCTAGGAAAACTACCCAATAGGCTGAAGAATGAAGAGTGATGAAGGTCTAGAAGGAGGAGGTTTCCGAGATGTAATTCTCAGACTTTTACAAGAACGGAATAAACGAGAGAGTGGAGGATTTGCAGACTTATTTTATCATCGTAAGTATAACTTCAGTTGGAGTTGGCTTGTTGTATTATACTTCTAGGGAACAACAAATTGGTTGTCTACAAAAATATTCGTTTCGCAGATCAAAAGCTGTTTGAAAACTGGGCGGCTGTGAAAGCCGAGAATTTAAGATTACAGGTGGAACGAGGCGGGGACAATCGACGAGATTCCTTGTCCTCGGGAAATGACGAAAGGGAGAAAGTAGGCAAGATATTATTAGTTAAAAATTCAATTCTTGGTAGTACCAGTATTGTATGCGTGAAAGTATTTTGTTTGCAGCAGGCACTTGAACGAAAAGTACTCGCTTTACAAGAAGAAGTTACGGAATTACACAGGAAGCGAGGAGAAAACGCATCAGCAGTATTAACTCTAACAGCCCAAGTCGCCCAAAGAGATAAGGATTTAGCTGAATCTGAGTCAAAACTTGCAGCTGCAGTCGCTAAGTGTGCTGATATGGAAGAACGATACAAACGCTTGTTGTCTAAGTGCCAGGAGTATGTTCCACGTACATCTTAAAGTTCACATTCTATAACTACCCACTATTCTGAATTTATGAATTTTAGGCTTGAAGCCACAAATGATTTACTTCGAGATGAACACCAAGCGTTGCATCTGGCCTATACAACATTAGACGAAAGGTACACAGCGATTATGAAAGAGAATGCGGAAGTACTTCAAAGGTACATTGAAATAAAAGGCCAGCATGCTGATTTGATGAATCAAGAGAATGAAAATTTCGTTCGGTACTATTCAAATTTTATTACATTTATTTTGAAACTTAAGCCGACTAAATTTTAAACTAATTTTTAGTTCGAAGCAAGAGCAGGTCAGACGGGAGCTCGAAGAGGCTGCGAGAGAATTTCGAGCAGTTGTGGACGAAACTGGAGACGAAGCGTTGCCGTCTGATGTTGATATTAGTGGATTTTCCTCTCTAGCTGTAGGTGGGGATTATTGCCTTGTTCCGAAGGAACCCAAATTCAATTTTGTAAGTATAGTTTGTTTGGGGAAAAATCATTAAAAATGCATATTTTGCTAGAAGTACAATATTATTTTCTATTACTTTATTGTACTGTTTGTAATTGTAACTAAAAACATAATCAGGACGCTCATGAAGGAGAAGTGAATGCTGTTCGATGGAGTCCAAATGGAAGAAATTTCGCTACAGGTAAATAGGTTTTTTATCATGCTATAAAAACCATAAATATTAGCATATATATATTTCATTGATTCAGTGCCTTAGCTAAAGGTTAACCCTAGCCTTCTGAATTGTTTTAGGTGGAATGGATCGAAAAGTTAAGATGTGGGAAAACACTGCTAGTGGACCTGAGTTAAAAGGAATATTAGTGGGTGCAAACGCTTCTATACAAAGCGTTGATTATGACGCTGGGGCAACACACATCCTGGCTGGTTCCAGTGATAATGCTACACGAGTTTGGTCTGTGGATGATCTTCGTTTAAGGGTGAGAATAAGAATTAGTTTTACAGTTAATAGTACGCTCACAATTCTTGCTTGCTTAGACGATTTTTATATTTCGAGGATTAGGAAGTTATTAATTTACTACTATTTATTGTACCACTATAATGCAATACATCATTGCTTTAAAGTCAATCTCGACTTTTATAGCTGGCTGTACTATACCGTATTCCATCTTCCATGTACAGTATACGACGAAAAATATTCTAGAAAACAATTTCTAAATACACTAAAATAAAACAAGGCTCCTTGTATGGAATTTTATTGTTCGTAATCAGCTCTACTGTATCTGCGTCTCATAACGGTACCTGTCTTGTCGGTGAAAGTTGCAATACGAATTCATGCATAATGTAATAATTTCTGAGTCTTCCTTCTACTATTCGTTCTATGAATCGAGAGTTTGATTTTGATGATACATGTTACAGCACACGGATATAAAATGATATGACTAAAATTTTCAGACATTGTTAGAATTAATTAGCGAACCATTCTTTTACACAGACTTATATGGCTGCCCATTATTTTTTTGCATTTGTCAATCTGACTCTTTCTTGTGTGGAAATATTTTGTGCAATTTTTCCGCATTCGTATTTGTGTTCACCTCGTCCAAGATTATATTTTGTGTAGTATTCTTTTCCGTTCAGATTATTTATTGATTCTCCAGTACAGTCTACTGGTTCAGACAAAAATTAAGTACGATTACTAGTTAGTGCCAGTCAAACAGCTGAGTTATCGTTCAAGTGTTCAACTAGTAGTTCAAGTTCAAGAAATACATCAGATATACTATTTCTTTTTGAATTCGATAATCTAGAAAATTAGAAATTATTTCGTACATATATCAAGCGTGACAAATATTGCGAATCATTGGTATTCGCATGCATTCTTGGACGTATGACATACAAAAACTAGAACAAACTTACGAGTGCCGAGTGAAGTCTCGCACTAAAGTCATAAGTTGGACTATCAAAAATATTTTCAATTATTCTATGTTACTGTACGGAGAGATCGTACCATTGAGGCTGTTGATGTGAAAATGATTTGCGATACCGTTCCGGGCCGAATCAGACTCTCTGTAAAATTGTATTGATTGCCAATGCAACTTAACGTTGATAATGTAGACAACATTAGCCTAGTTAGTTCGTACTTTGTAGTAATCACATCTCAAGCAGCGTTTTAAATGTCGTTGTCGGTCGCTACTTAAATAAGTTTGACTGGGAGTCCTTCATACATGTAGAATATGTTGCAATATAATGATGAGATGCGACTTTGTAGAAGGGAATAAAATGCTGCTTGAGAACAAAAGGAACGGACGGGTGCTTCTTTTCTGGTTTAATGATTATAGGATGTGATGCGCCATTTGAAAGGCTTCAAAACTTAAAAGATGCGGATGGTGTTGGTGATTTGATGACCGATACAGATTGTGAGATGAGATTGAATCGAATCGACTTATTCATTCTTTTGGAGCATGAATCTTTTGTATTCAATAATGAATGTCATTCTTGCACACATGTATAAATGAAACGGTGGAAGTATGTAAGTCGAAAGTAGTCAGTGCAGCAGAGGTAGCCTGGTGGTTAAAGCCGTTTTTCATCCTTTCGCTTCGGTTGTTTCGTATGCAATAATCATTAGTAAGAGGTTATTATTCATCAAGAAACGATCATGTGTGATCGATGTGAGGCTGAAATGCTGATATTGATCTCAATTGAAGCTTCTTCTGGTTGGCTAGAAGGATAATTAAGCACCGTTATTTCATTTTTTTCAATAAAGTTTGAAGCTATGAAGTTTGAGTGATTTGGCATACTAAATAGTGCATTGTAGGTATGAAGTTAAAGGTCCGTGAGGGCTTATAGTGCGACTTTGTGTACAATATTTGTATTGAATGTTGCCTCTTTCTAAATAGTCGTATTTCTATTTATGTAAAAGACGAAACAGAGTAGACGTTGATCTTGATACCACAATAAGGTATTCCTTAAATCCGCGTCTATCTACGTAGAAATTATGTTTGAAATGTATCACTAATTATAATGAGTAACACAAGATGTAGAACATATGATTGATAGCTTTCACTTCATTATTACTTGTCGGGGGATTTAACGATTTTAGGATACTTCTTGGAATGTTCGAGATTACTATTGTTGTTCGTGATGATGATCGTGATATGATACAGCGTCATTGCATTGTCATTTCTATTAAACTCGATTCTTCTTCAACAATAGCCGATTCATGTTAGCTGAAACACCAGGAAAAAGTGAATGTAGTTTATATAATACTCATGCAAAATCAATCATGTGTGATGGTACAATTTTTTCGGACAGCTTTTTACTTCAATTTAATGAGAGAACCAAAAGTGAGTAGTGGCAGCGAGTGAGCGCGTATGGTGCTTTCCATTCCAATACATTTACGCTATTCGAGAGAGTGAATAGGTTATTAAAGTTTACTCAATGAATCCAGTTT
>JAQGAD010002994.1:0-11523 GCA_034696625.1 Isotomurus palustris
TTAAACATTATCAAAAACAGTTATACAAAAAGCCATACAAGTTTCTTGAACGATTAGCTTGAAAATGGGTAAAATTGCAACAGAAAGCCATTCATAAAAGTTTCCGTCTCACTGTATAGTGCAAGGAAATGACGGAAAAGCATTTTATCTTGTGTGCATACTCTGGTTAGCCGGGATAAACGTAAGACAGTAAGAGTTTAAGTAAAAGTGTGCAGATACGTTTCAAGAAACTATTATCTCTAGCTTAAAAACTAATCTGTTCACTGTGAATATTTCGTGTAAATATATAAATTGAAACTGATCCCAAATTGGGCTAATAAAGCTTTCAAGCATGAATGGTTCATACAGACAACAGATCTCCATCTCACCATGCAATTCCAGTTTTAACGCTGCACATGGTGAGATTTCTTTCAGCAGCTCACTTTTGATTCTTTTTACTGAACCAGAGGGTTGAGAAACGGTTGTTTTTACCGTCCTTTGCACCTCCGTAACCTGGAGGTGCCACCATTGACTTCGACCTGCTTAACTTTCCTGCTCCTTTCTTGTTCTTCGCTAAATCAGTAGGAGTGTCTTGACGTAGCAAAGATTCCACGGAAGAGTTGAGGTTCTTCTTGGACCCTTTCACTCCTCCAGGCTGTTTCGATCCCCGAATTGTTCCTTGCTTAGACATCTGAATATTTCGGGTGGACGTTGACTTGTTTCCCAAAAGTGCTCGTTCATTTGAACCCCCACGAGAGTATGAAGGGCTGCATATTTGAAACATGGGAATTTATAATTCAACATTCAACATCGTCTGGCTTATAATTACCAGAAAGTATTTGTAAAGAACGATACCTTCTAGAAGGAGGTCTCGGTGGAAGGTGCAAATTATTGTTACTGCGACTGTAATCAAGCTCTTTGTATTTGTCTTTGTAATGCTTGTTAGGTCCCCACGGGTTTACGACAGACATCGAACGAGACAATTGCTTCGTTTCTTTCCGTGGGCCGGACTTGAAAGACAAATAAAAAAGTCATCAAACTGCTGTAATGCTCTTGTGTGAATGATTGAGAAGGTGTTCATTCATTGATGCATGCATGTGAGAATGGTCCATCAACGTGTATTGTGTATATTATGATGATCGAAGTTGAAGAGATCTACTCACATAATTAGAAATCTCATCTTTCGAGAGTGTTCTCCTCCCACTCAATCCACTAAGACTTGGTGCACCACCAGGACTGGCTGTGTTCGTCCTTGGCATCTCAGGGATGACTGCAGCCTCGTGCAGATACACTGAACGCAATGAACCATTGCCCAGCATATTCGTATTACGAGGATTACTTTCACTTCCTGAACTGTTTGGCGTTCCACCTCCATACGCATAGCCTAATTTGACACGACACAAACACACATGTCCAAAAATATGTAAAACAATAACTCCCTAATCAAGCTGAGGAAGGAACGACACTACGAATCATTACGCAATGTTAAGTGTTTACAACTGACACAAATGCAAAAAAAAATACTACGATTTAATTTACCTTTATGAGTTTTACGCCCTCGGCTTAACGTGCTTTGCTTGTCCATTCTGTTGTACGATGATCCCCCAACTGGCGTTCTTGCTGGTGTAATCTTCTCATCGAAATCTCCGTATTTCTGTCCTTTAGGAAGGGTTTTCTCTGGAGAGTACCGACTTTCTATTGTGTTGTACTTGTTGCTCTTCGGAGGGGAAATTGAGTCTCTGAATGATTTCGATATTTCGAAACTATTGTACCCGTCTGTTTGGTCGTCACTCGGTGGGAGACTTTTCTTTGGTCGTCTGTCGATTGATTGGTATCCTTGCCTTGCGGTGGTTGATGAGCCCAGGAATGATTTGTTTCTGTCTAGACTTCGAGGTTCCGGTTCTTCTCGTATCACACTTGGTTTAGATGACTCCCGAACAGTCCACCGACGCTTTACCTGATAACAAGCATTACAAAATTAAGTAGGCTCACGAAATAATCATCACTAGAATAGCACAGTCTTGAAAAGCAAGGCTAATTCTTAAAGCAAGCAGATGTGAAATCTACCTTGGCATTGTCAGTGGCAAGATTTCCATAAGACTTCTTCCAAATATCGTTGCTCCCCATAATGCTGTCCTGTTCGGTGTTAGAGTCGACTGCGTGTTCTCGATCGTATGTAAATGAGTTTCCTTTGGTAGGCGATGAGTCCGAGTGATCAGTTACAGTTAAGATTGGAGGTGGCCAATTTTGATTGTAGGACTATAATTAACAAGTCAAGATAAGACAAGCGAAAAAATTGGTCTCCTTTTCACCTCATACTTCATACACATACAGAACAATGATGGATGGGTAAACATGAGACAAAACTATTATAGGGAGCGAGTTCAGCAAGCAATTAACAATTTTAATTGAGAATGCCAATTACTTTTGATCTGAATAAAATAATGCTCTCGTTTGAAAAAGTAGTTTATAAGTTGCTTCGATTTCGCAGCCCAAAGTTATTACACATTTCACATTCTGAGGACAACACAAATCTTCAGTGGGATTTTTTTCGCCTCATGAATACCAAAAAAGTATAGCAAAACTAGAATTAGAATACGCCTACCTGATAAGTCGAACTGGTATTGTCCTTTTGACTTTTCTCCTTCTTCGACCCCACCGTGGCTGTCGTGCTACTAATTGTGGGTGACTTCGCATTGCCATTTGTGCTCTTATTTGTGCTCTGCTTTTTTCGCTTCTTTTCCAAAAACGATGTAAAGAAGTTGGTAGACTGACCCCCTTTTTTGTTACTGCTTCCACTGTTATTGCCACCGTTAGACTTATCTGTGCTAAGTTCAGCTTTAGTCGGCTTATTTGACGCACTTTCCTTCGGGACTTTTCCGCCCTCTGCTTTTCCTTTATTGGGATTCCTTCTGAGCAAAGTCGAAAAGATGTTTGTCCCAGTAGCTCCGGACTTCTTTGTCTCTTTCTTGTTGGAAATGAGGACTTGGAACTTCCTCTCCTCTTCGTCTAGCCCATCCTCGCCAATTAACCTGGTTCCTCCTCCTTTCTTATTCCCCAGTCGGTCATCCAAAGTCCTACTTCTCAAGGAGTAGTCAGTTCCTCCACCACCACCCGTGTCCAACAACCGAGATTTACTGAAACTATGATCCCTCTCTAGTGTCTTAGATTTCCTTGCAGACGACGACTGAGTACCGAAGCGATCAAAATTAGGGTTGTAATTCTGGTCAAGAGGATCCTCCTCCTCATCATTCTCATCGTAGACTCCGAAAGGCCGTCTGCTATCATTGTAATCTTCGAATTTAGGCCGTGAATTATGCTGATGACTGCTACGTGTGGCCTCATGTGTGTTGTAACTGTTTTCATGGGACGCAGCAGCAAAGCTCCTTCGTTTGGTAGTAGAATCCTCCGAGATAAACTTCATAGGTTGGTAGCTACTGGCAAATGTGTTGTAACTGGGTTTCTTGTCAAATCTGTACTCATCATCGTCACTGTACTTAGTTGTTCTTCGAAAGTATTCATCATCATCTTCACTCTGGTGGTAAGCAGACGTGAACTGCCTCCCAGCATCCTCATACCTCCGATTGCTTTGGAGGTTTGCAGCTCGCATAACAATTCCAGGGGATTTTGGGTAGTACGAAGGAGACTCTGCGTGATTATCATGTGAAAAGAGAAGAGGAGAACTGCTGTACTTATCTCTGTACGAAGTGGAGAGTTCGTTGATGTCATCGCTGCTGCTGTTCAGAAGAACTGTGGTCACATTTCTTCCTCGCATTTTGTTGGAAGAGCTGGAAGAGTTGTTGTTGAGATGACTAGCAGAGTTGGTGGTGGTGGTGGTGGTCCCACGATAATTGTTGGTTGCAGCACTACTGTTCTTGTAATCGTTGTTATTATACGAACGATGAATTGTGCGTTTGCTCTTGGTCGTGCCACCGCTGTGATTGCCATTAGTCAAGTAGTCCTTAGTGGTTTTATCATCGTCGACTACGACTTGGGCGTAAATCACTTCCCTTTTGGGCTTGTTCGATAATGATGGATCTTTACTGAGGGTGGAGGAGTAGCCTTGACCGAATGATGAGGAAAGCGGAGGAGGTTCTGCCTTGGATTTCTTCAGATATGTGAACGGCTCGTTGTTGTTGTGTGTAAGGGTGCTGTTGTCCCTTAGGATCTTTGAGCTACTCAGCTTCTTTATCCGTTCTGACAGACTTAGGAGCTTCTTCTCATCTTCCCCGTCTGTGTCTTCCACACCGGAAGATCCTCCCAGCTTGTAGTAAGGTCTGCGTGGAGACGAAGATGTTGAGGTGTAGTTTGCACTGTAGTCTGCATTGTGACGATGCGAATATAAATTACTACTTGAGCGAGCTGTAGACATTTCGAGCACTGCTTATATAAGACTTAATGGCCACACTACTTTGGAACTTCGATGAAGGAATTCTTGAATCCTAAGATAATCCTAAACTAAACGGTATTATCAATTTCCAGTTACCTCTAGTTGTAATACTCCTGTGGGACTTTGGAGAGGTTGAGATTAGCAGTGTGACTTTTCGGATTACACTTCAGAACATAGTGACTAACTAAGTTGAGCACAGCGTAGACAATTTACATGACAGATCACAATGCAATCTCAGGATGTATGAAAACCTCAAAGTCAAAAGGGTAACTTGATATCCTCCGTGTAGCTGTAGGTGGGTGAGTAAAAAAATCGCAGTTTTACGATTATGACGAAGGAAGATGAACAACTCTTTACACAAAAGTGACTAACGAAGGTATGATGGTATTTTTGCGAGAAAAATGGATTCAATTAAATTCGCACACACTCATAACACCACATAAGAGCAGACAATGAATCTCATCTCAGGTTAGTCACGACACGAGAATGGAGCAGTTGTTCTACTAAAGAGATACAAAGATCACAATGAGAAATACCTGCAGCAAAAAGTATCAACAAGGGAGAATAAGGAGACGCGAGAGCAGAGCTCAAGACAAGTGCATAAGATGTGAAATGTAAAGGAAGGTGTGTAATTGTATGAGTCTCTAAATGAAATATATCAAAAGGTGCAAAACTACGGTCCACACTACTACACACTGTTTCTCATTAAAACATTAGGCAAATCTTACTTAACCCAGCCAACTGTTAGGGAATATTCCTATCGTCCATCGTTGTAAACTCATCAACCCCCGCAAAATGTTGTCTTGCCTTAGTTAGCACAAGTAAATCGCAAATAGCCCAGGCAGACGTATATGAGAGAGTCCCGTTGCAATTATGACAAGCGAGGAAAGTGCATTCATTTCCAGCAGAACCATTTCGTCTTTCGCCATGAACCGAATATTGTTCGGAATCTTTGGACATGCGAGGAACTGCGGGGATGAAAACACCTCGGGATAAGTCTCGGTTGATCTCATTACCGCGGAAAATCGTAGCAGGTGCAGGTGTGTCTGTCAAACTGTGATTGCGTCATGAACAATTTTACTTTCGATTACAATGTTCCTTTTTTGCTGACTTCATTTCTTGCATATACAAACATACATGAATAGACTTCAGAGAATTTTTATATGCTCAGATCTCATGAGAGATGGAATATACGAATGGACGAACCAACAACTCAGCTTCACTAGGTTGTGGTTATAATGTGACTAGTGTGTTGGATTTAATGCGAGAGAGTGATGTGGTGGTGGGTGAAGGTGAATTCTTTGAGTAGGATGGATGCTGATGATGATGAGATGAGTAGCACTTTTTCATTAATGTTTGCATATTACCAATTCAACTTGGAAGTTGTGTTCATGGTGGATAAGATACAAGAGACATAGGGGTGATATTAAAAAGTTAAAAGGTCTTCCTGTATTAGTGAACACCCCAATACTATACAGAGCTAAGATCTGCGTAAGAATACTGTGATCTACGCGTTGACATTTGACTTCTAATCTAACGCCTCCGAAAGTTTGTGACATGATAATTTACTCGAACTGGGATGATACTTATGTATTGGTCTACAAGTCCAATTGGTCGATCTATAAGTGAAACATATATTGGTAACTTATTGGTTCGATTACTCACATAATCGTCGTTCGATTCGAATTCAAAACAAGTTTTGGTCTAAATCCGCCTCTGCAGTTCCGAGGATGGGAAGACAAATTACCATACGATGTCATATAAGAGTAGAAGACTGCACCAAAGTAAAAGTTACAAACCCCTAAACCGTGGCTTAGTCTTACGATGAGACTCATTGCAGCCAGCTCAACTCAAGCCCCGTCAAACACACCATGCCATTTAATATCATTACACATTGCCTTTTTAAAATCTAACAACGCCTTTTTATCCAAAACTAAACCTGCGTTCAAGTCGAGAACTGAATTTATTGACGATTACTGCCTCATTGTTCTTGACTAACTAACCTTACCCCTTCCCTTTTAGGATTGAGTGTGTCGAAAAGAAAGTATTTTAATAGACTCACATTTGGCCAGGTTTTAGATTGATGAATTATTGATTCACAGCTTTTGTCTACTACTAATTCATATCTCGTAATCTGTTTATCCGATGAAAATGTGTAGGACAGCTCTTACACTTGCTACAATGTAATAATCGAAGTAAGTATTATAGTTGTTTACATAAAAAATTGGAAATTGTTGGTCTCCCACAAATGTACGAAATAGTACGAATAGATTTGCTACAGAGTAGTATCCTCTACAGAGTAGTTCTATGTATCCTGGATTTGCTATCTGTAATTTTATTGTAAGCTGGATCAAATAATTTTATTAGTCTGGGGTAGCTTCACCGTCTGTAGCCATCATTCGCCTATAAACATATAAGCTTGAAAATATTAAAAGCAAATGTTTACTCAGTTTATTCATCGAATTCTACAATCCGTTCACGATGAGTTTCCTCTGAGAGGCTATCATTCTTTACGACACACAAGTAAACCCTAATTGCCTGAATTTTAGTTGCATTTTCTCGCAAACTTATTGTAAACAGCAGACAACATTTGGAACAAGACATAAATATGCACCCCATCTCCATCTGTTCAAAGTTCGAATCTCAGATATCAAGCAATTTGAATGGAGCATTATTGAATAAAATAAGGAAATCGAAAGTTACTATCGTGCACGAATTTATTCTAGAAGGGGAACGGTAATACACAGATTGTAGTCTAAGAAGATGTTGCAGGAGGACCAGGAAGAGACAGCCAGACAATGTAGAAGACACCAGATTTCTCCAAGAGAGTTCAGTTTATTTGTTAGTCGGAGTCGAGTTCATCGTGGAACCTTTGATAAGGATTGTCAGCTGGTTGGATGAAGCTGGGATGGGAGAATATCTTGAGTTGTTTGGAAATTGAAAGTTGATGATGAGGGTGAACGGATGACGGACTTGAGAGGGGGAGCGATTGACGCTGAGAAACTCTTCTGGAAGCTGTGGACTCCGCTGGAGCCAAGAGGGAGAGCAGAGGACAAAACAGCAGGTTGATGAGTCCAAGTGTCCTCATTAAGTCAGGGAATCCTATAAGAGGAACCAACTCTCCTCCAATCAGTGGACCTGCGTGTAATCAATTCAATTGTACTTCACCCCAAGAACCTCAAGACTGTGACATCTCTCCAGTGATCATTTACCAAAAGAGTAGGCAAGAGCCACAGCAGTTTGGGCTAAAGAGTAGACAATCCCGTAACCAGTAGAATGGTGATTTTCATCTGCTAGCGAAGCGAGGAGAGGCATCAAAGACGCATCGACGATTCCAAGGCCTAAACCTAAAATGAAGTGTGGAAGGGCTAACTGCCATATTCTTCTGGCTAACGGTAACTGAAAATAACCGTATGGACATTAATGAATAAGAAACTCCGGCTCATTAGGCAGACAATAGATCATAATAAAATATAGACTGAGACAAGATTGAAAGAAGGAGATACCATAAAACAAGAGATTCCCACAGCAGCCATAGACCCCATGGACATCTTCCACCTTCCGACTCGCAAAGCCACTTCTCCAAAGTAATTCGTTCCGATGAAGTAACCCAGGCTGTCGGGTACGAAAACTAACCCTAGTTGCCATTTCTAAAAAGAAAAACGGAAAAGGGTTAATAATTGCACAGACCATTTGATTCCTTAGACATTGTCTTGTAAAAGTTAGACAAGTAGAGTCAGTTGGAGAGAATAAGAAGACAATGGAGACATGGATGTTTGATTCATTAGCATGTCAAATTAATTACGGATGGATCGATTGTATCAATCAGCCATATGGGAAGTGTTGGCTCTAGAACGGACATTGCACTTGTAGTAAGCCATATAGAAACCACGATGACTAGAATGGACTGATCTTTGAGAAGACTCAGGATGGAAGTGGAGATGATGGTCGGAACAATCAGAGTCTCTTTGTGGGACACCAACTCTGTCAGTTCCGTTGCTTCTTCCAAACTCACTTTGGCCTTGTTGGACTTCCGGTGATCCATTCCCAATCTCGCAAATTGGATTACTGTCACATCAATTATTTCAAACTTAGGATCATTAAATTCCCGAATTTGATAAGATACAATTGGGATGATATAATAAAGAAGTCATAAAATTGTAGAAAAATTCGGACATGTCTGGACATACCAACATTGAAAGCGGCTAAAGTAGCGATACAGAGGAAGGGAGTAGTTTTTCCGAAAAGAGCGTAAGAGATCCCTCCGAAAGGGTAGCCTATTAAGACCCCCAGTGCAGCTGCCCCCATAACTCGACCCAGGAACTTTGTTCTGTTTTGTTCGTCATCTTGAAAACTCTCGGCTACCAAAGCCATTCCGGAAATGGAAATAAGGGATGATGCTAGGCCATGGCAGCTTCTGCCTATCGTGTATAAAGCGTACGAGTCTGCGAATCCAAAGACTGCAAAAGAATCACAGAAATGAGAATAGGCTATTCTGCTATTGCTTTGGTTCGCACGCATCTCAGATAGTTCCAATCTTCCAATACAACATAATATTACGTCATACCTAAAGAGCACAGAAGGAGTATGAAGTTCCCGAGGCAAAGAGGAATTTTGTAGCCTATTTTTAGTGTAAGATTTCCAACAAAAGGGTTGGTGATTAGTTGCACGAAAGCCTAGAATAAGAATTAAGTAATCTTCAATTTTGTTGTATTTATCAGTTATTCACATGAATGATGTTTAATGTATGATGGTTGCGTATTACTAAAATTACAAGAAATTCTCAAATAACCCTCTTTTTGCAATAAAACCATCGTTGATCACTTTAACCAATAGTATCTATCAAATTCTAGTTATAAATAGTATCATACTTTGCATATTGCCTCACTGTTCCTTGAAGGTTACAAGGTTACACCAAAGTTCCTCATTGTGAGTTTCATATTTACGTCAAACCTTTCTAATTCATTTGTTCAAATTACACGGTTTAGTAAGTTAACGATCGACAATGTGAAGATGATAGGATCTTCATTTAATTCTCGACATCTGAAGCCTCATATTAATGTAGATTTGTTCAGGCTATCACGATCTGCCCATCCCAATCTTGACACGTTAATATTCGGAATACAGAATATTCGTATGAATACTTTTAAACACTGAAGTGTGTGTGATGAAACCTATTCTACCTTTACACAAGAGCGTCAAGAGCCAGCTTCACCGCTCACTCGTTATTTGAAGAATTTAACCCTTGCACATAAATATAAGTTACCTGCCTGTGTGCGAAAGCAAAATTACTTCGTGACCATTTTAATTTTTGGCCAACAACTTATATTAAACTCTATTCTACTTCTGTGTATTACTCTTACCTTAGTGGAGTATAAAATCCCAAGCTGCGAATTTTCTTCCAGTAATCGTAAATGAAATATTTCTTTGAGGCAACTCGAGCTTTTACCAACATCAGGCACTCCGCCGGAAGTTGCTGAATCGGTTTGATTTTGACCCAGTCCTTTCGACGACGAAGAATTGAATGAATCTTGGGATGAGTAGAAATCTTTATCTCGCAGCAGTTCTGGCAGAATCGGAACTATATAAAAGTTTCAAAAAGTGTAGTCAGCAAGGCCCACAATGAAAGACAAAGTCTCGTCGATTTATGGAGATGTAAGTAAGTGAGGATTGGAAAGGAGAGGAATATTATGCATGCAAGTAAATCTCGTTGTAATTAACTTACCTACTACAGTGAGAAGAAGGTTGTCACAAAGAACGCTTAAAAATACTGGCAACGTCGTGGAAGTATAAGCGGCCCAGAGAATCATCGCCAATTCCATTATTCCTCGTGAGGAACATGTCTCTAAGAAAGAGAATCCTACACAAAAGTCTTAAGCCAACTAAATCGAATCCTTTTCTCCACTTATGCTCTTAAAGATGAAGGAAAAAGGATCACCCCCTCTGATGCTCTGCTGCAGCTCGGCAATATATAAGGATGCGATACTTTCACCACGAAATCCATACACACGTACTCATCCCATCAACAAAGTGCATGGAGAAAGGAGCCTTCCAAAACTCCAGTTGGCCATGTTTCTCCTTCCTCCTTTAGTCTGCGTCCTATGGTGGCCAACTGCTTCATACTGATAAATAGAATTTTAACCAGTAAATTGGAATTTTCTGGTTGGTTTAACTTTCATTTACCCATCTATCCTATTATAGGCAGAGTGTGTCTCTCAAAGAAAGCCATAAATATTCACTTCAGCTATTTCAACATGAGAGGACCTTGGGTATCACACAACTATCTGTTGTGTAACTTATTTGGAAAGCTCACAGAATGTCTGCCAATGAGGGACCTACTCGATTCTTCATTTTATTGGAAGACCTCTATCGTTCTTCCCAAAGTCCCAATGTCCCGTATCTTTGTCTCCACAAGTCCACAAGGAACTTGTTGGTCCATCCGGAAGAGAATTACATTTAAGTCGTAGGACTCATTGAATCAAAAGGGGTTTATTCTCATGATGATATGCTTCTAGATGAAACCTTTCCTGTACAGCCAAAGAATTATTAAAATATACTCTGAGCTCTCTACTCCCAACTTATTTGTATCACCCATTTGCTACTCTCTTCTAAAATCCTGCAAACTTCGAATATATATAAAAGCTGAAGTGCTAAACTGCTGACAGTACATGGATTAGGTACAAAATGTGCGCAGTCATTTTATGTGCTTGAGATACAAAATGTAACCTGCAGTAATTTGGCTCGGTAACTTACAAACCTAAATACTTAATATATTTCTTAATGATGAGTTTCCTGTTGTGAGAAAGTGAAAACATATTTCGTTTTAAGAAGCATACTTGTTAAGTACATCAGGGGTAATCAGGACTATCAGAATAATCCGATAGGTAATAGCCCCTGCCACGGGAAGTGAAATGAGGTAGAGTAAAGGCTTGCGATCAAGATATGAAAGAAAACAGCTATAAGCACACATACTTAATGAGTTTATTGCCTTACTACTACTACTTAATTAAAATGATGGAGCTTTGTATTGTGGGGACTAGCTCGAGCTGAGAGTTTATTGTCAATCTACTTGTCCTATGGTCGTCGTAAAACTGTTTTACAACTTAAACTGTAAATATTGTCGAGGTCTGACTGCAAGCTAAAAAATGTAATAG
>JAQGAD010002995.1:0-11518 GCA_034696625.1 Isotomurus palustris
ATAGGATCGAACCCCCGACCTCCCGTTGGAAGTTTGTAGCTTTATACAACTGGACCAAAGTGGATGGGTGAAAAGTACACGATTTTATCGGGTCCGCTTTCTTCTTGTAGACTCTTTCGTCTCATCATATCCTTCTAATGATAGTAGAATAGATTACGTCCTTAAAAGGATGTGAATTGTGTGTGAGTAAATCGTGTTGAAGTTTTTAGTAATTCGCAGTGCAAGTAAAATGAGTTTTGTTCACTCACTTTTACGCACTTGCATTCTGACTTGCCTCTGAAGAGAACACAACAAGCAAACAGATCCGGTAACAGAAGCTGTGCGCTTAAGAAATTAAAGAATTACGTTTAGTTCTAATTGTTTTTTTCTGTTTTTATTGATTTGAATAAAATTCATTTACCAATTAAAATCCTCCTCCACTTTCCTCTTCATTTATTTAACACTTCACCCACGGAAGTGACAAATACAAGTCTTGTCTACTTACATGAGTTTATGCCTGGCCCAACTCTTCCTCCCATTAATGTAACTACAGTTCATGGTGGAAAAGTTTTAGATCTTCCAGATCCAACTCCACCACTGCAAGTTACGGATTATTTTCACAAGCGATTCTTCCGAAATCTCCACAACATGCAAGAACGGCGTGAAAGTCTGTATTTCTGTTCCAGCTCTGCTCCTGGCGTTCTGTGGAAAATGCCACCACCGATTCAGTGTCCTCAATTGAAGTCCACAACCGACAGCATTATTATTCGACTTACAATTTGGTGGCCAGATATAACATACGTTCCAATGAAAGTATACGAATGTTGGAACACCATCACCACAGGCAAGAACCATTGGGGATTCTTCGGCGATTGGTATTCTTCAGTGAAGAATTCAGTGAAGAATTGAATCTCCTGCATCTTACAGCTGTGCATATTGGACTCAATTTAACCAAACCGAAGACCTGTCGAAGTTTTCCTTAAAGGCTCAGGGCTTGTATGGTACAACAAAACCCACTGATTTTGACAATGTCTGGAGTTTTACCGAAACTAAAAACATTCGCAATTCCTACTACACTTCGCAAAGTTTGTCGTCAATCCAGTCGACCACACAATCTTGGCACCCTCCGTGACTTCCGAAAAGTGTAAATGTCAGGTGTGGTTTATCAGGGGTTTATTATTTAATTAAGTTCTTTCAGGTTTCATTCAAACTTCTTGGTTTCAGAATTTAATCTATTGTTCATTTACACTGCCATTCGATGTTCATGCGTTTTAGATTTACTAGTAATATTGACTGTTAAGTAATAAATGAATTATAGACTCATAAGACTGTGTCCAGTAAGTTGTAGAATGTAAGTAGATAAATGTTTAGTGTGTTCTGTGTGTGTGACTCCACAGTTACTTAGGTTAAAAATAGCTAATGTCTCCAATGCAGTTGCATCTGCACGCGACATTTTTTATTCAATTCACTGCTTTCCTAGAATAGATTGCGTCCTTTAAAGGATGTGCATTTTGTCTTAGTAAATTGTGATTATTCGCAGTGCAAGTGAAGTGAGTTTGTTCACTCACTTTTATGCACTTGTACTTGTAACTTCAAGGAAGAGAGAACTGAGCAAACAGATCTGTTAAACAGAAGTTGTGAGCTCACGATTATCCAGAGAATTACGTTTGGAAATCGCTTCTCTTCTTTGTATTTTCTGATTCTATAATAAATTCATTCAATTTCCACCCTCCACCTTTCTAAGTATTTACTTCCTATTACCTTCATCCACACTACCACCTCACAAACGGTTGGCGCCCAACGGATCCCCACTTCACGATTCTCTGCCCAGGTGCGCTCTCTTTCACCTGTCTCACTTCGCCTCCTTCCTTTTCATTCCCTTCTTTTCATTCGTGTCTCGCTGCTTCTGCTATTGTTATGGCTGCTATGCCTGCTAAGTTGGCCATCACCCCCCCCTCTCTTCACGGGCTCTCCCGACGAGGATCCGTACAAGTATGTACGCAAATTTGAGTTAGCTGCGGTGACTAATGGCTGGTCTGATGATATCAAACTCGTTCAGTTGCCAAATTATCTCCGAGGGACTGCTTACTTGCGATTTCTACATTATTTGGATTCGCGTCCTGCTACTCCTGCTCTTACATGGGATTTGCTGATTGCTGATTTGCAATCTGTTTTTAAAAATGCTGCTCATCAGGATATCTCTGAAGAGAGACTCCTTCGGAGGAAGCAACAAACTGGTGAGTCCCCAGAACAGTACGTCTACTTCATGGTGGATCTCATTGGAGATGTGGACCCGAAAATGCCTGTGAAGCGTCAGATTCGGTACATTCTCCGTGGTCTTCGCCCCTCTTACCTTGAGAAGGTTAACCTGCTATCTCCTAATACGGTGCAGGAAATGCTTGAATCCATCCGGAGGGTTATGAAACCCAGTTTCTAATTGACCAGCGAACTGAGGCGAATACAATTGAATCCTCAGTCGTAAACGCGATGGAGGATCTCTCCAAACAACTGAAGGAGAACAATACCGACTTGCTGTATAATCTGACGCACGTTAAGACAACATTGACAACAAATTTGCGGATGCCCCCACCTACTACCGTCCCTCCGGATACGCGTAATAACCCTCCGTATCAATCCACCTTTAACTGTCAACCCCCCACATGCTATAACTATGGAAAGGTCGGGCACATTCAGCGCCAGTGTTACAGCAGACAAGCGCAAGGGCCTCGAACGACTTCGTGCCATTCGTGCGGCCGTCCTGGTCATCTTGCTCGAGATTGTTATTCTCGTCAACCTGTACGACCGACGGGAAACGACAACTGGCGGATGGGAGGTCCCAGTCGCAATCCGCCATTTCAGCAATAATCACGTCTGGCCCCAACAAACTATCTGGTGCAGCAAAATTATACCCCCCTCAATTAATCAGCTACACTCTTTCGATCGAAACCCCCAAGTCGGGACTTACACGGGTCTCCTCTTTCGTTAACGGATTTGAAGCTTCTACAATTTTCGACAGCGGGTCGTCCATTTCTATTGTCAACGGCCGGTTTGTGACGAAGGTCACTCCTCTTTCATATAACTTGAAAATTGGTGGAGTGACCAATCACTCTTCTTCCGTTCGTGGTTACACTCCAGTCCAAATTACCTTCAATAATGCATCACCAATAGTCTTCTACTGCTATGTAATTGATGACTTCAAATATGATCTCCAGCTTGGGACCGACTTAATAAAATGAAAGTCCATTTAGACTATTATTCCAACCGGATAAAAATTGGAACGGAGTCCATTTCCATGCTTCCGTTTTCTTCAGATCTCCTCAACACCACCGTCCCAACTCCGGCCTTTGTCAACACAACCTGTATTTCCTCTTTGCCAACTGTGGTACCTCCGAATGGTTCGGACATCAAAACTAACTGTCATACGACCGAACGGATTTGTATTCAGCCGAACAGCATATAATTCATTCCATGTCGCCTGCAGCAACCATGGAATGCTTCTAATGAATCCGGCGTACTTACGGAGTCCAGTCAATTGCTCTCTCGAGAAACCTTCTGTCCAGATTTCCTCATACGCAAAGAATTTGCTCAAGAACTTCTAATGCCAGTCATTAATTCTGGACTGAAGCCCATTTCACTGCAAGTGGGATTTCTTTTGTGTTCATGTCAATATGTCACGGATCCAAATGTCATCAAACGACATTACATGGACACGACACAAGAAATCAATATCAACTCACCTCATATTCACAGGTTATCTTCGCTCCGAGAACGTTCAACTACACCACAGCCGTCTGAGCCAGTATTAGGATTTAACTTGAATGAATTAGAATGTAAGCTGAAGAAAGTAGAAATGGAAATGACGAATGAACTGGAAATGAAGAATGAAATACAAGTGGAATCAAGAAATGAAGTGAATAATGAAGAGAAAATTGAGATGATACGGAAGTCGACTCCGGGATTATCAGTAGAAGTAGCAAAGATGAAGAATGAAGTGAATTTTGAAGTGAAAGGATTGTTGTTGGATCGAATGAAAGAAATGAAACTGAAGATGAAGAATAGGGAAGAAGATGAGAGGAATGATGATACTGAACGAAATAAATCTAAGATAGTTGCTAAACATTCGTCTCTGTTAAAGAAGATAAATGACTGTACAGAGGTCGAAGCCTCCTCACTTTCACGAGATAACTGCTTACCACTTCTTCCGATGAGGACTGAAGTATCACCTCTGCGAGCTTGAAGGCCGAGTTAGCTTAACTACTCCAGACAAGTAAAAGCGGTTACTGCACGAAGTTCTTCACAAGTATGAGGACGTATTTGCCAATCCAGGAGAAATCGGATGCATAAACTGCTATGCTCATCACATTCAGTTGCATCCAGATGCCCAACCGGTGAAGAAAGCTCCTTATCGTAAACCTCCACATTTCGAGCTCTTTGAACGTGAGAAGATAGACGACCTTTTACAGCGAGGGATAATTAGGCCATCTCATTCACCGTGGGGGATGGGAGTCGTTATCTTCGAAGATTCGAGGACAGAAGGCTGGGGACAAGAAGTCACCTCGTTTTGCGATTGACTATCGAACCCTGAACAAGCAAATTTTCAAGGATTCTTATCCACTCCCAAATGTACAGAGTGTACTGGATTGGCTTGGGGATCGTAATCATTACATCTCTATGATGGACGAAGAAAAGGGGTTCTGGTCACTCCAATTGACCGAAGAGTGTATCCCTCTGACGGCTTACATCTCAAATTCAGGCTTATTGGAATGGCTACGGATGCCGTTTGGAGTTCAAAACGGCCCTGCAGCCTTTTCACCAGCAATGGCCATGATCTTAGCGGGACTTTTGTGGAAAAGTGCCATCACATTTGTCGATGATATTTTCGTGGCAGATAAGACCATCGAAGATCACTGCAAACACTTGTCTGAGGTTTTCGAGCGATTTCGATATTACAACGTGAAGGTGTCAATCCCTACGAGCTCCTTCCTCTGCCAACAAATTAAAGTTCTTGGACATATGATCTCACCCAAAGGAGTTGCTGCTGATCCTGCAAAAATATCCGCTACCAAAGAGATTACACCACCAACGAATGTGAAGGAAGTCTTGCACTTTCTAGGATGCTTCGGGTATTTTCGAAATTACTTTAAGGGATATTCACATTAAATCAGACCTATGAACATTCTAACCCGAAAAGATAAGAAGTTTGTTTGTACAGACGAGTGTCAAAAAGCTTTTGATCAGTTAAACGAAGCTCTCGTTACGTCGTTACTCTTCCTGTGCTTGCTTTCTTTGATTCTTAGAAGCCCATTCATATATACACCGACATTAGCAATTATTCAATTGGATTCGCATTACTGCAACCAGATGATGTTGCAAATGGAGAACATCCAGTCTGTTAAAATTGAAATGCCGCCGAATACTTAATAAAGCCCAGGCCAATTACTCCAACACGGAGAAAGAATTCCTTGCTGTCTACGTCGCCCTCAAAACCTTCCATCCCTATATATATGGACGTAAATTCAAAATTGTTACGGATCATAAGCCGCTCGTAGGACTGAAATTCGCCAGTAATACTACAAAGATCTCAAGTCGACTTAAAAATTGGGCTTTACTGCTCAAAGATCACGACTACGAAATCATCTACATGAAGGGGACTTCCAATACTCTTGCTGATGGATTAAGTAGGCTTCCCTGTAGTGAAGAAGTTCCTCATCTAGAATATCCTTCATTAATTGTGTCATTGCCGGATCTTCAGGAGATTCAACTCGCTGATGAGGATTGCTCTGCAATAATGAAGAAACTTGGGACTGCTTCAATTTCTTCTAAATTCAAAATCTTCGATGGAATATTAGTTTACATGAAATCTGGGTTCAACCATCCAGTTGTACCAAAGATTCTCCGTATGCAGATTCTAAATGATATGCATTCTAATCCGCTCTCTGGTCATCAAGGGTTTTCTCGACGGATCGATTATCCTAAAAGTTTTACTGGCCAACAATGAAGGATGATTTATTCCAATATATTCAAGCCTGTCACAAATGTAATAGGATGAAGAGGATGTACGGAAAGCTTCCTGGCCTTTCTCAAAATCTCCCCATACCTACTCGTCCATGGGAGTACGTTTCCACGGATGGTTTGAGGCCATTTCCTAAATCCAACAGTGGAAATATGTACATAATAAACGCTGTGGATTTTTTCAGTCGCTGTACTCAAATACGTGCCATGCCAAACCAAACATCTCAATCAATTGCTAAGTTCTTAGAAGAACAAGACTTTTGCAGACATTCTTGCCCCAAGTTTTTACTTTCCGACAATGGACCGTCCTACATCTCTAAGGTTCGGAAGGAACAAGCCAGAACCAAAGAAAAATCTGATCATTGGAGACAACCTGTTGAATTCAAGATCGGAGACTTCGTAATGTTGAAGTATCCTAAGAAAGTCCAGTTCCAGCAATCTTCAGCAATTTGTTCCGTTCTTCCTCGGAAATCATGAAGTTATAGAGAAAATTAATGGTATTTCCTTTAGAGTACAGTGTGTGGATACACAACGAATAATCAAAGCTCATGTTAACAGAATGCGACTAATCCACTCGTTTCGTATTTACGACGACTCGGATATGTTTTCATATCAACCAATGAATGATTTCACCTCTCAACTGCAAAAAGTAGAGCTGCTTCACACGCAGTTTAAAAGAATTCCAGTTAATCGGTTGCTTCCACCTCCAAGTACTTTTACGAAGTTCAATTACTACCACCAAACCCCAAATGCTGACATCTCTGTGCAATATATGCAAGCCCATAATATAAAGAAATTAATTGCTGTTGATGTTGACCTCCCTCAGCTAAATTGCTTAGAACAGACACTCCTCTGGCTATTACAAGACGCCGCGTACCATCAAGCGTGAAGATCATCTCCACTTCACGGTTCCCAACGGTTACACAAGTTCGAGAGATTTTACAGCATCTTCGAGGGACCGATATCCTTGTCATCACCGAGCAGCCCTTTTCCCTAATTTTAATGCTAACTGTGTTTCATTCAGTCGAATGCTTTTTGTATCCAAATCTTTTTTATTGCTATAATGAAATTGCTCAGCACTTTGCAATGGACTATATTTTGTCCGCCCAGCTGCTTACAGCTTTGTCGGAAAGTTTCCAGCTTCAAATTCCGATTCTGATTCTGAACCTGAACATATTGAAATTCCTTTATCTCCACAGCAGCAGCCCGTGCAACAACCTCTGTCATCCAGTCGCCGGTCTACTCGCGAAAGACGTCCTCCGCTTTGGCATCAGGGCTGTCTGATTTAAGCCTACTTACTTCCATCGACACCTCCGTTGAAAATGATTAAAGTCTTCCTTATCATCTTCTTGGGGATGTACTTCTATCCATCCGAACCACTACCACTTCCTACACCACCATCAACCCCTACAACCACTACAAACCCTACAACCACCACACTCGCAACAACAACTACCGAAAAACCGACGACACGATATTCGATACCTGTGTTCCTTCCTGGTCCTACGATACCCCCCAATAACGTTACTACTGTCCATGCAGGTAAGGTCTTGGATCTTCCTGATCCATCTCCACCTTTACCAGTCACGGATTATTTTCACAAACAATACCTCCGCAATCTCCATAAGCTGCAAGAACTGCATCAACATCTTTATCTTTGTTCCGGATCAGCTCCCGGAGTTTTATGGCAAATGCCACCACCCATCCAATGCCCTCTGCTAAAGTGGACCACTGATAGCATTATTATTCGGCTGACAATTTGGTGGCCGGATATCACGTATGTTCCTATGAACGGATTTGAATGTTGAAATACGATTACCACCCGTACTAACCACCGGGGGATTTTCAACGACTGGTATTCTACAGTAAAAGAGGAGGAAGAGTCTCCAGCGCCCTACAGTTGTGCTTACTGGACACAATTCAATCGAACCGAGGATCAGTCTAAGTTCTCTTTAATGGCGAAGGGATTTTACGGGACTACGAAACCCACTGACTGCGATTATGTGTGGGGTTCTACGCAAACTAAAGACATACTCTTACTAGACATACTACGTAATTCTTATTACACGGCCCAAAGCTTATCTGTAAATCCGGTCGATCATACGATCTTGGCAACCTCAGTGACATTTGAGAAGTGTAAATACACTCATAGTAGTGTAAAACCCCTCGTGGCGTTTTAGTTTGGAAACCGGAGGAATATACCCCTTGCAGACTTAAAAGAGGACAGACTACCGACTGTTTGTATACGGATAAAAGGATTTCTTTTCCTGAGATTAATATCGCCATCACGAGGATACGACCCAGCCGCGTATGTGGTCTGTCTGTTGCTCATTCCGCCCAGGGTATTATCTTTACCCCGGAGGAATATCATGCAGTTCTTGACCCAATGTCAAGCATGACAAGAACCTCAATGCTCCAAGAAAAATTCGACAATAACGATGTCTACAATACCTACCGAATGAATGGATGGATCAAGCGTCATAGCACAAAAGGACCGACGTGGGCTCCGATGAACGTCCACATCAATAACACCTTAAATGACAGTCTCCAGAATGATGCTCCTCAACCAGACGGTTCCGCTGATGTTACCTTTAACTCAAGTGCACAGATGAATGCAATTCTTATAAGATACCTTAGCATCCAATCTTTCATACGCCATTCAGACGCTCCATCGGGAAGTTTGCAGAGCTCATCAACAAACTTTGGAAATGGCTCGCGCATTGGGTGAAGGAGGACAACCGACTATTACTGTTAGAACTCTTCTTCATGACTCGAGATACCGTGCTCGTTTATTTGGGGATGCTTTCTCTGTATATGTCTGCGAAACTATCTCTGTCTACCGTTTTTTCCCCACAATCAGAACTGCACTGTGGAATGGCCCGTTGAATATTCATATCGCGGAGATATATTTACTGGATGGGTGCAAGGCTTAAGTCACGAAATTGTTCCCACACGACCTATGTTGATTGTAATGCTGCAGCTCCAAAATGATTCTACAATCATCGAAGTTCAAGTCATGCCTAGTCCACAGGAGACGATGAAAGAATATACTCCTTGTCGATTAAAACGTGGACAGACTACAGGTAACACTTATCATCATTATTATAATTAAGGTTCAATTCAAAGTCAGATGAGAGGTGCCTTTACCTGCGGTCCCCACATTAATCCAGTATTTGACGACCACACCAATAATGCCCTACAACGCTATCATGATAAGAAATAGATAACGTCTTTGATGGTTTACCGGAGTAGGATGATGCAAGTTTCCTAAGGACCCCATGAACGCATGATGGCTGGACAGCCGTCAGCCAAACTCTATGGTTTAATTACATATGTGTTTTCCCAAAACATATCTAAGTTAAAGTTTCATTTTGACCACTCACGAACATTTCTAGTTTCATAACTAGTTTCTTAGAAGCGTATTTTTCATCGATTTTGGTCATCCACTAACTATATAACTAGATAAAGGTATCTATTTTATACTCCGTCCTATATTTTTTGTAAAATTTCCATCAACTAAATTGTTGCATCTTCTTAAATTATTCTACTTCTTAGCTCGTGTAAGACAGCCGAGGCCTAGGAATTACTTTGTGTTAGCTTATGAATATGTTACTTTCATTTTATATATCATAAACACTTCCCGTTGTTCACATTAATTTATGTGTCCTCTCGTGCAGAGAGATAACATAACAGTCATATGTTAACGTAATGGATTGCAAATATGAATTAAAATTGAGACATTTATGACTACGGTATCAGCCCGTTAAATTAAGCCTTAAGCGAAACTTGATAGACTAGATGATTAACTAGTTATATGCACATAATGCTTATTCTTGAAACTAAACTTTAGGAAATCGGGAGTCATGTCATGTCCTATCCCTAAATTGAAGAAACCAACACCAAGCAAATTGCAAATGCTGATTGTAGCAATGTGCTTACAGGCCATTTAGCAAATACCTTTAGTACTCATAGATACACCGCTAACACTTAACGCTGCGCACTGTGAAATCTGTATACAATTAATCACTAATACATCTATGATTCTGGTAAGTTATATGGCATGCTTAGGTAAGAATCGCCATAGATGAGGAATGCCAGGATAACTCATGGAAATAATTACACGTAACAAGGCGTCTATGCCAATAATAGATTGTTAAAGAATCAATTTGAATGCTTATGATGATATAACCTGTAGTTAAACCGTGATCCCAAACGCATTCTCAAATAATTATAAACTAAAAGTTGAACTTCTGTCCATGCAAATTTTAAGCAGCAAACCTGGAACTTTTGAGCCTAAGCCGTTGAACTATTGTCCGTAGAATATGGAAAGTAGGTTGTCAAAACAAGGTCAATGGTGCTTGCACGTCCACAACTGTTATAAAACAATAAAAAATAATATATTGAAGCTGACAGGGCGTACTAACTCTAGGCAGCTGGAGTTAGCGTTAGCTGGTACTTTGAAATAATATAATTTTGCCTTTTACCTGAAAGGTGAAATCCACGTAAACAATATATCCTCTAATTTTTGATAGTTGATAGTCACTCATACTTGTACTAAAATTCTAAAATATGAGGCGGCAATGATGACTTGTAATTGATTTCAGATTCAGATTGACTGTAATGCAATGTAAAGTTGTAAAGTACCTGTCCAGTGTCCTTAAAACTGAAACAGTGGACACGCGTATTTTAATTTTTCGATCATTAAAATAACCAACGGGCTAAACCTAAGTTTAATACTGCTATTGCTTATTTTTACTTACCATAGGTAGCTCTTTCCCACGGCCATCTTTCCCATCTAAAACAAGACGGAGTTGCTTTTTCTTGGAAGTAGGCACTGATAATTTGATTTTCAGTTAATTAATTTGTACCAGGTTCAACGAGGAAAATCATTTTGACGGAAAGATGAAATGGAGTGAGAACAAGAAGAACTCCAAAGCTTGTCTTGTATTTTCTTAAGATGGTGGAAGTCTCTGAGTGATGGTGGAAGTTCCTTCAAGATGCAAGATGCATATGTCCTTGTAGTTAGCATCTTTTAACAGTAAGGACAGGAAGTGGAAGAAGGGTGTAGGTCAGTGAGGAGTGAAGATCATCATCTCATATCTTCTTTGTCAAGAAGTCACATTAGACAGAGTATAATTCCACCCGCATTCTCATACACCACACACACACACACACACAAATTACTCTCCAGTGCACACAGTATAACACAATCTGGAAGAATATAATCCTTTCCTGGAAAGAGACTTCTCTTTCTTCCCTACTTCTCTGTTTCACATGTACTTTTGAAGTCTTACACGTTAAGTTTCTAGACTTCATTCGCATTCACCCTCTGAAGTAAAAATTGAGAAAGCCAGAAGTACTCGAAGATCTCTTCGGCTGGGGTGAAGTGAGACTGATACTGTGTAGGAATCATATTCAGGAATGTTTTATGCAAAATGAATAAAATTGATCGTCTCGAAGGAAACTTATTCTTCCAGCTACCTCAAGTCTCCAACGCCAAGCAAATCTGACTTGACCTCAACTTTCC
>JAQGAD010002996.1:0-11516 GCA_034696625.1 Isotomurus palustris
CAAAATCCACCCAGAAAAGTAAGGTGATTCCCACATAAAATAGAATTTGTCAAATTCCTGAGGCTCCTGAAGATTAAAGAAAGATGAGCCTTCCTTTATTCCCATCAGACCAATTAAAAGATATACACACGGTAGAAAGTAAAGGTGATGGTAAACGTGTGTGAGAAACGAGCTCGAGGATGAGAAGATGTGTTCTGCGAAAGATAAGACACCCTGTTGAGATTCGCATTCATGACTAACTAATGTCATTTACTGTTTATTATTTAATATAGCGACCCGAGGTTGTTTTTTGCATTTGAAAGTGCACTCATCTCGGCACACCACAAAAAAGATACGGTGGAAAATATGCATTGGAAGTAGCAGTGGATTTCATTTGGAGAAGTAGGGGGTAGCCTCTCGGCCTCCACCAACTTGGAAATAAACAAAAATTACTCTTTGGTCCTTCTTTCTCCTCGTCCATCTCATCTCAACTCACCAAATTCACTTCTTTTCATCTTCACGTTTTACCTTTGAGACTTCTTCTTCTTCTTCTCTTCTTCCACCTCTTTCCTTAGTTTTGTGTCTTCTGCGGGCTGTAAAACGCTTTTAACACATTTACTTTGGCACACGCTGTGATTCAGGATGTCGAATCTACATTAAAATTTAAATGCTAAGCGTGTGTATGTATATATACACCCAAATGGATGAGAAATATATATAGGGAAATCTTAAGCTTCGCATTCACCTTTTGCCCTATCTCAGTTTTGAGTCTCTTCAAGTCTAGCACACGAATAAGTAGTCCAAGAAGTCTAGTGGTACATCTCGAGCCTCTAATTGCTAGTGCCAATTTAGCTAAATCTGATAAATATGGTTATTTGATCGGCTATAAACTGTAATTACGACAATTCATACCTACTGTTATAAATTTTATAAACCATTGGCTGTGTACATTTTTGACTTTTTAATCAACCTAGTTTATTTTTTTGTTTTGCAGAGCATCAGAGAGAACACAAAAATGACCCTACTTCACTGCAACTACAATTATTGACATCTTTATGAAATCACAACCAGGGATACGTTTTAAGGAACCCGGTACAAAAATGGATCTGGTAAGCAATATGTTTCAGTATAAATTCTGCCTTAATCCGCAGTCATTTCAGTGTGCAAATGAAATCTCTAACATCTAACTCGGCCACACAAACCGATTGTACTTCTTCTTCTCATTGGAATACATTTTTTGGCATGTAATCAATCTCGCAATACACATAATTTTACTCTCGTTGATGCTACAACTCCACCAAAGACGTGTAGTCGACTATTTAGTATTCAGTAGTGGAATAGATTTGTGTCAACGATTTGTTTTCACTTGAAGATTTCCAGCTGCACAAGTTTGTTCATTACGAATACAAAGTACACACAAATGCAGAATTCTGTATACTTTTGTGTGCAGACTGGTTTCTTCCTTTTAGTCTGTGTGTGAATGCGTGCGTAGTGTCACCACAGCTCCAGCTGAAAAACGCCTTAGTTTTTTTAGTTGCTCATCAATTTCCCAATGGTTAAAAGTATTAGTAAGTTTCAAAGTGATTTGTAATACACACATCTAAATGCTTAAAGATTTTCTTCCTCCAGAGAGCAGAGAGTCCTTTTAAAAGTTAAATACATCATGTCGTGAGTATCTCTCTTCCTAGTCTTCTTGCAAGATTAGATGGGATTGAGAAAAAAACCTTAAGTTTCTTCGGCCCAATTGCACACTGTATAATATAAACTGTCTCAAGTCTCCAATTTTTTGCTTACTTGAGTCAAGTCAAGCCTTCTGTTATTTTTATGACGAATGAGTTTCAGGAGATTCTGTTGGATGGATCCATTTCCTTAAGCTAAAAGTCAGTTTAGAGAGGAAAGGAACGAGAAAAGAACGGTGAGGCTCAGAAATGTCGATGTCGTATCTGTGTGAGTGAGAGTGTGTTATGTTATCCTTGAGTCACAGAGAAGAGAAGAAGCACTTTGGAACCAGGGACATTTACCAGAACATTTTACACAATTTACAATGTAAGCAAACGACCAGAGATCTATTTCAGCGACATATGTCATCTCTTCCATTGCTCTGTACTCTCTGTGTAGGAAGTACACACACACACACACATAAACACACTCCGCTGAAATTCTATAGCACAGAGCTTGTAGCTACAATACTGAGTGAACCGGAGAAAAACTAGAAACCAATAATAGCCCGTATATGTTCCATGTTAATGCTTTTAAAGCGTCGTGCATTCTTACCTACCGCATTCTTTTTATGAAATGAACACTTCGGCAGGTTGTTCGATCTCCGTTGATGGTTGACGTGAAAATTCACCCGTACGAAGTCATAAGCCAAGCCATTTCTCGAATAAGATTGAATTTATGTGTATTACTGTAGGTTCAATTTATTAAAACCCCGTTTAATTCCTGGAATTCAACATTACTTATTTTATGTGTTATACCGTGAGAATAGTAAATCCCACACTATCACTCACACACACGTCATTGATCTCGCTGTTATATATTAAAGAACATATCAATCAAATATGCTAAAATTCACACGCTGATTTACGAAGTGTCAAAAGTTGGCCAAGATTCCAGACACTTTACAATTGAAATGATTATCACTCTAGACAAAATGTGAACCTTATGTAGTCTACATTATACATTATGATCTCTTGTCTAGTCTGAATATATTAGAGCCAATAAAAAAACCATGATAATCGAGGCTTCCTCTTCTTCTTTCCTCCAAAAAACTGATCGTAGCTTTTGATCGTTGTGTTTTGCATGCATAGTTTTAAAAATTGATGCGGGTACGTGGTAGGAAATCCGATTGATAATCTCCTACAATCTACTGTTTGAGATAGATGTATGGATAGAGGAATGGTTTTTTAAAAATCTCACTCACCTTGCAGGTAAAAAAACTTGAATTACTTAGACCATCCTTTTGAGCTATCTTGTCATCATGTCATCAAGTTTGAGGCTTCAAAACAATATCGCAGGCAGTTTTTTCACTTGGTTGTCTCTGTGGAGGTTTATATTGTCATGTCTCATGTCATGTCGTGAAATCGTGACCAAGAGTATAATTTTATCCATTTCCCTCTCTCCTACTCTCATTCATCCCTCTCGTTGTGTAGCCAATTCAATTCTCTTGTGAACAAACTGGGTCTTCTACTTTTTGACTTCTTTTTGATTGGCAGTTAGTCCTGAGTTGTAGTCAGGCGTCGTCGTCTCTCTCACTGTTATTTAGCTGGCTGTACTCGTCAGAGGAGTAAAATTGGTACTCTGTGCAAATTAAAGGCCACCTCAGGCAATGAGAGAGTTACCAGCAACACCTTTCCTCCTTCGTGACATTAAAGACTACAGGAGTAAAAAAACAACTTTTAGTAAATGACTTTGTGGTGCTCTTTCTTCTGGTGTCATTGGACAGTCGTTCACATTGAAGACGAAAAAATGGCATAATAATTTCATGACTTCGACTCTCTGCTGTCCATCCTTTAGGATAAACGTGTCTTTTCATGCCCATAAATGACATAAAGATTCCCACGTCTATCACACATCTTCGTGAACCTTTAAGAGACTCGCACTCGTATTAGAGTATTACACTCCATTACAACTGCAGGGTGATTTTATCAGAGCTTTGTAATGTTACATTATACGAGGTTTAATAATGGTTAACCCTTCCTTCATATCCGTCCACTTCTTCTTCTTCGGTCACATCAAAATTCCTTTCTCACCCTTAAAAATTCAACCGAAGAGAGAGGTGTCATGTCCTACGTAATTTTGTTTGCTGATTTTATCTCACATACCATAAAAACACCTTTATCAAATTTTCAGTCAAAATGCAAGTTGACCGTCAGTTAAACTTTATATGAGACATGTTAATAGTTTATTCAAGAAAGATGTGATATGATGGAAGACAAGTAACCGTTTAATACAGAACAGGAATCTGTGGGGAGCATATGAAACGCATTTAATTTTTGTTAAATAATTTTGCAACCAATTGCGCAGCTGAGTAAAAAGCGTAAAAAGTAAACCACTTCTCTGGAGGTTAAGCAATCCATAATTTTTATAGGTTGACTGAGGACACTCCATTATTTCAGGATTTACTTTCGTGGCCCATAAATCATTGACTTTCCTCATTTGTAGTGCGAAAAAGATAGGTAATAGGTATTTGTTTTTAAGTACAGATTGATTTTAAAGCTCAGGCAGCTCGCAGAGTTGAGGAATAAACAACTGTGAGGGTTTAGTGTTGAGCACCTGAAAGCATTTATTAAATGGTTAGTTTTGGTGTGTGTACGTTGTACTTAGCAGCAACATGGACTGAAGAATAAATTGACAAGGACATAATAAACCAAGTGAGTGATGAGATGAGGAGAGTGATTACAGTCTGGGTTGATGGCAGTGATAAAACTTTATGTATGATAATAAATAAATGGAGTAAGAAGTGATGAAATGGTAGCTACTACTCAAAAGTCTAGAGAGTATATGTTAGAAAGCTGTAATGTGGTTCACAAAAGCTAGTTTTTGTAATGTGTCTCGAAACGCAGTATTTACAATTTACATGGAGGACGTTGCTTATTCAGAATTGGCGAATTCACTTAGTGGGGGTTTAACTAAAATGATCTTGCAAAAAGTTGGATACTATTGCATAAATAGTGATTATCTTTTTACGAAAATTGAGTTTTTGACTTGATGTTTGAATGTGTATGGTGGAATGGAGTATGAAAATGCGACACTCAGATTGACATTTGACCTAAAAAGACCCCACATGGTTATTGATGAAGATGGTGGTGGATCGGGTTGAGATACATTAATGTGTATGCATGCGTATATACATCGACAAGTAAGTCACAGTAGAGGACAATCTGAGAAGAAAACAGAGTTTGAAAGAAGACAGAAGGAAATTAGAAGAGAAAGACCACCCCGATTTTTAACATAAACAAACGGAAAGAGACCCAAAAATAAAAATAGATGGTTTGTAATGGAAAATACATTTTCGTCCCAGAAAATACTGTGAATCATCGACACACAACATTATCACAAGATATGCCCTCCACTTGGAAAGATGCCTAGTGGAAAGATGGATACAGTTGAGATCCATAAGAAGATGATTGTAAATTAAAGCATTTCCTCCGAGGATTTCGAACCAACTGGAAGTTTGGAGTCAAAATCTGTGGAAGAAAAATAACCGAGTGTTTATTATTTTTAAGAGACAATTAAGGACATTGCCTCGATGTGTATGGAGTATGGGGATGGAGTATGGAGTATGGGGATTTCGGTAGGAGTACAATAATATATCTTTCACATTTTCAAATCACAGCCGGTTGAGTATTATCGTCTTTGCCTTTGGTATTGCTGCTCCTGGTTTGGCACAAATGAGCCAACATTAAGTACACAATCAAGGTGTTCAACCCGACTAAAAGGAAGTTGAAAATAAATTTCGAATTAAACAACCATTTCATTGTGTGTGTCCTTCCCAACAACTTCCCTTTTGAGACAGAGGTGGCTTTCAGGAGATCGAGATAGACATCAGCGTTGATCGGAATCTCTGACAGAATCATATTTCAGATTTAAATGGAAGATCAGTAGGGAAATATGGGCAGCAGGATGCACATAACCTTCTTCGAAAAAGTTGGTTTTGTGTTGAGATGACGAGAGTTGACTTGACTTCCGAAAGGACTACTAAGAAAGTAAGATCACGAAAGTGTGAACATCATCTTAGTCGTCACCCATCACACACAACTCAAACATATTGATGCCGAGAAGCATAGCATCCCCGTCTTCCTATGAAATTTCTAATTGGTTCACCAGACTCAAGCCAAGAATAGAATTCATAGTCGAATCCGTTACTCTCCCATGATCGTAGATTCGTAGCTTGTAGCTTGCATGTTTTCATTGCATACTTGAGTGAAACTCAGGTTGACTAAACTACTTAAAAGTGGAAGTTCATTTTTTACTTCACAGGATATTTATGGAACTTATACCTCTCTCCGTTGAAAGCGACGCGTATAATAAAAAAACTCACTTCTGGAGTCTTCCGAGAGTCTCACGAATAAGATACACAAGGACTTCATTCAACCATGTTGAATATTACATTTTACTGTGTCATCTACATTCACACAAAAAAGATTCTTCTCCTAACAGAGGAAGAATTAAATGATATCAGAAGAATAGAGGAGTGAGTTTGTGTAATGACAGATAATTGGTAGGGATTTCACTGAGAACCGGATTCATTTCAACTGACCTATGATGATAAGTTTAAGGGTGATGCGATGCAGTCCAAATATTAATAAGTTGGGTCTTTATTACCCTCTGTTCTGTATTCACTAGGAGAGATTATAGAGCCTGAATCTCCTACTATTTGCATCTCTACTAAAGAACACTAGCTTTATTGTGTGATATCAATATATTACTTTTCATTAGATGATGTAATGGAGTGTAATATTCGTATATTTGTATGAAACAATATAAGAAATACTAGCGCACCTTTTCCTCTCCTCTACATTCCATTCCACTCTTTAAAAGATAAAACCCTTGCGATGAGGATGAGCGTATTGGTAAAATACCCTCAAATTAATGATAATGTGTATCATTGATTATTATCTTCCCCAATGTATGGTTTAGTTAGGGTACATAGAAGTCTGTACTCGTACTATTCCAATTTCTAAGAGTGCATGCGTATATAGGTATAGCGAGTCTCTCGTATGTTAAGAATGCAATGTTGTGATCACAGTAATCACAACATGCAAGCGTAAATCTGTATCCAATGATTAGTAAGATTTACCTCTTTGTATTTCTCCTTTGGAGTAAATTGTAAAAAGAAATGACGGCATGGTACCAAACTAATTTATATGTTGTAATTCTACGGCTAAGGGTATGGTTCAAGCAGATGAGAGAGTATTTCAGTGTAATATCTAAAAATAATCAACTCTCTCGTAAAAGAAGTGCAGCTTGGAGACTTCCTTTTCCATTTTCTATCCACAGGGTCTTCGTTTCTTAGACAAGGGACTCTCTCTCTCTCTCGGCGGTGGTTGTGTTGGTGGTGCACGTAAGAAATTGACTATCACTTTTAAAATCCAGTCCAGTGCATCACCACCACCACCAGCAGACGAGTCGGCCTTATATCTAAAGGTGCAGGGTCAAAAGACCAAAAAAAGGGAACATTTAATATATTTCTTTGCTTGCCTACCTTCCCTGTCTCAAAAAGATGAGTTAAGAGAGGAAAATGACTACTTTTGAAATTAAAAGGGGGCTGAAAAGTTGGTTAGAGTGGATGTGGACGAGGATGTAATTTCTGAGTTACAGATAAGTGTACCTCTCTCTCTCTGGGAGTATAGGTGAAGTGCCATCGTCGTATCATAATAGGATCATCCCTTCGTGTCTGCATAGGTAGTTTGTTACATCATCCTCATTCTTTCTTTGTCCTTTTCCTCAGTTTCAGTGTCAGGGCAGGCCTTCTTCTACTTTGTGTGTATCTCTAGCTTTTTGGTGATGTGGTGTGGTGATGATGATGAACAAAATCTAGATTGTGGTTCTTCTAATAGTGTGTTAGTAATTGGTCCAACCTGGGGAAGAAAACCGGTTTCTCTCTCTCTCTCTCTGATACATTTGCCTTTTTGTTCACCGAATAAAATGAATCATCTGTAAGCGCATGCAAAGGATTAATCCTTTGGCATCCTATCCAATCCACACGTACTTGATTTCATTGAATTAAGAAGAAAGAATGATGCTGCAGTAGAAATAGTAGCAACATACACACAATGAGAATAGGTATACTCTCGGAGTAGAGTGGACTTTCTCAGGGTGAGTTGTTGAGTGAGTTGAGAAAGTGGAATTAAATGCGTTAAACTTCGTACACACAGGCTATCCATGCTGTCTGTCTCCTTCAACTACTCTTGCTATCATCATTATCATTATCAGTCATGATGATCAGACCCAATCATGAGCCCTAATACTCCTACTAATTACGTCAGCCATGTCTTTACTTTCTCTGATGGATAGGTATGCACCCATACACACATTTATTATGCTCCTCTCTACAGTGGAAAAGGTAGAGATTTTAATCAAGTGGGGTCACTGGTATTGTAGGCAGATGGAATAAGGTAATTATAACAACTATTTCACTTGGGAGTTCTTCTTCTTCTTCATGTTGTACACAACCGGAGTGTACAAAGATCAAGAATTTAGATGAGAGATGTTTGTTTGGTCGATTATTGAAGACTTTTAGGACTGAGAATATGAAGACGATTCAGTCTATAAGGAAAGGACTGTAATAATTGATAAGCCTGGTTTGTGCTTCAAGATAAATGAACCTATAGGGATGGACTGAAGTTATTTGGACACCAATTTCTTTGTATGGCTGCCTGACGGGACAAGTTGCATGTCATCATGTTCCACATGAGTTTTTTAAGGCTGAACTGGGTGTTGTGTGGCAGGCTTTTGAGTTTTGAGATGAGTTCTTCTTGATGGAGACTCGTTCAACTGGACAAGATGAGGATGAATACACAATGAGATGCGATGATGCTGGTCATCTCATCATCATAATAATCATGATTATCTGGAATCTCAAGTCTTTAAGAATTGTGTGTGTAAGTAAGCTGGTTTCTAGAGAGTTTAGAGTTTAGAGTCATCCTCACGCGCACTTTAGTAGACTTGGCTCAGTGTCCGCATATTATTCCATTTGACTTTTTACGAATGGACAGAGGGAAGAATACATTAACGATGGGATGGAGTAAGAGAAAAGGCAGGCGGAGGTACTAAGAATGCTGCTCCTGCCATGATAACTTGTCGCAGATGTCCAATAAATTCCTACGTTACTCTCCAGTTTCATCTCATCACCATCACTCGTCTCCCATCATAACATTCATGACTCCAAGAGATGTAATTGTGTAATCTTAGGGATAGCGTGTGACTAGGAGACTCCTCGACTCGAGTGTGTGTGTGTGTGTCTGCGCCAATTCTACTGGCAAACATGAACATTATTTACACCAACATACGTCTAATGGACTAAAACAAAAGTAACAATAGTTGCATATGTAATTCTGTAGATTATTAGACTCTCATTTCTTCTAGCCTCCTTTTTGTATTATTCACTGTGGGACAAAATTCTGAGGAAAGTTTCTATAAAAGTATTTCTCTGTTCTAAAAAAGGTATCACAATCATTCGAAAATCATGGCATCAATCTAAATACTCATTAGATCAGTAGACACGATATAAAAAATGGATTGTTGTAATCACTGACTGGCTTATTCCTTCACCCCCTTGTTGATGCTTCGGCTCTTTAAAACCTTGTCTTGGTATTTTGTAGAGATAATTATTGTGATGTGATTGCATTTTACGGTGGTGGTAAATAAATGCCGTGATTTAGTGTAGAGACGTGTTCAACGAGCTTTCGAAAGGAACAGTGTGAGTAGCAGAAGAAGACAAGGTAAGCCAGCCCTTGGAAAAATTCCTTTGCTGCTGCTCGTCTATCGTTTTGGCCCTTCATTTCACCTTCCACGCCCCCTTCTCAGATTTAGTAGCTTGTACTGGAAATGAATTGTAATTAGGTGACATCCGCCTAACCGTTTCATTTTCATTTAGACTAGAGAACTCGAAAACTCGAAGCCAGCCTGCTTTCTGGAGTCGTTATCTATCGCGGGGATTGGGAGACAGGTCGATAATTTGTTTATTGCTGGCAGCTCATTGAATTTCCAAGAAGATTTTTTGGGTAGAATTTTCCGATTGTGAAGAAAGACGAATAAATTTAAGTAATATCGATAATAATAAAAGAGTTGGTCTGCTTACTTAAGAGGAAGGAGTCCTTCTCTCATGTGAAGAAGTGCATTCTTTCGTAATCTTAAGAGATCCTTGTATACTTATATCTTATATGTATGTTTGTGTGTACCGATGGGACAAGAAGGGAATTGAAGTGTAGCTCTCTATAGTAGAAGCTCAGATCATCTTCCTGTGCTATTACAGAGATGAAGAATACGCGATGAAGAAGATTATTATTAATACACAAGAAGTGCAGGCTGCATAGAATAAGAAGCCAAGTCGTGAGATGCCTAAGGGATGTTTTCGACTTTGTTTTGTGGACCACGCCTTGGGTCTCACGAACATTAACTAGGATGACAAGAGTAAGAAGGAACCGATCATCTTTACGAGGATGTTGAAATGATTGTGTGTGAGATGAGAATTTCATGTGTGTGTGTGATTTTTCTCCCTCAACCAAACACGATTGGAGCTTTTCGGGTTTATAGAGAATAGAGGAGAACGCTAAACAAAACTACAGTTCAGTTTGAACCTGTGAATCAAATTGACATGGTGAGGGAATGAATTTATGAATTGTAGACCACAAGTAGGGAGCGGAACTAAAGATAAGGAAATCCGCAGGACTGCAGAAGTTGTAGTGTTAAACAATATATATTATTAAATTGGTGTGTGCAGCAGGTTTTGTAGAATTGGTCTTTCTTAAGAAGTAAGAAGAAGGAAGGGTTGATGTGGCGGCGACAGTTTTTGCATGGAGTCACGCCAACTACAGAGAGAGAGAGAGAGAGAACAGTTTGAACATGTCTTGCATGTCAACTATCACAGTCTATCACTTCACGACAACCAATAGACCCTCATTATCCAGGCTGCGGCCCATCACGAACTAGTACCTCTCAAGAGAGGAATAAAAAACTAAGGATGTTGCTGTGCATCGCCTTGCCTTCCTTCGTCTTCTTCTCTACGTGGTCTTAAAAAAGTCTTCTTCCACTTACTTATTCGGCAGGAGAAAAAATGATACCCAACGTAAGACCAACTGGCTTCGATTTTTCTTCGTGTCGTGGATCCGATTAGAGACAAGTTTACCTACATAGAAAGGTGCAGTATTTCATCTTCAATGCAACATGCTCTAATAGACGTCTCCTTACAATGAACGCGTCAGGGAGACTATAAGAAATAAGAATATGTGTGTGTGGAGGAAAGATGTTCGCTTTTGATACAACAGACGACTGACTCATTTTTAATAATAGCATGACATGTTAGATGATCGTCAATGGGGAGAGTACAAACAAAAGAACTTATACTAAACTAACTAAACTATAAATGCCATATGTGACTTCAGGTTGAACTCCTTAAGAAGACTCCTCCTTAATATTTTAATACATTTAAATGTTTATAATGAGCTTCCTGAATTGGCTGAATTATTCTATTTATCGCATGTCCTGGCTTGTAAATTAAGAGAAGATCATATGGGACTCAACATCTAAATTCGCAATTGCATCACTTGTACGATTTTTGTCTTTAAAAGAAAATGTTAAATTAATATTATGTAAAATAGATGGTTATCGGTACATTATGGGTTTATAGTGTAGGAATCGCATCGTCCTATAAGCAAGCCTGTTGACTTGCAACTTCAATCTCACAATCTTGCAAACTTACTGATGGTAATTTTAAATTTTTGTAACCCGAAGCTGCATATCTCGTATAATCTTTTATATACATGCAAAGTCTCGAAGGCATACCCAAGTAGATCAAATTATGACAATGAATA
>JAQGAD010002997.1:0-11513 GCA_034696625.1 Isotomurus palustris
TGGCCTAGCGCGGAGACTTCAGCCCCACATACACAATAAACTAGTAACTACCTATTCTTTGGTTTGGGAACCCAATGCGGCACAGTATCAGACACTGCAGTTATTTGCAGTGGGAAAGGATGTTCCGTAAATAGGCCACGTCGAAGCATAAAGCGAAGAGAGTAGTTGGAAAAAGTTTCATTCCAATAAAAACGCTAGAAGTAGAAAAACTTGCTCAGCTGTCTCAAACTATTGATTCACACCGAAGGAGAATAAATCATTGCTGGACCAGGATCTTACAGAATTGTGAACAGGAGTACTCAAAAATGGAATCTGAATTTGACGTGAAAGAAACAAAGCTGGTGGCCATGGAGAGCAAGCTTCGTGTGGAAGACAACAGGCTGTTGCCTTGCCTGAGAGACTAAGAAGCTAGAGAAGAGCGGTTCCAAGAAGTCAAGCAGCTTTAGATGGAGGAACCAAATAATCATTTCTCACGCACAGCATATTCACTACAGATTCACAATTCCAGTGTCCTGAAGTGTCTCCTTCTTCTCCTTGTCATATTGTTCCGGTTTTCTGCGATGAGGAAACTGCTCCAGCTTGTCAACGTGTTTGTTTCTTGAGTGCTTATCAAATCGGCCACCATCTTCTGAAAATCTGATACCCAGAAACGATTCCACGATTCGTACTCTCTGTCACCAGTGCATGGAACAGAGAAAAAAGGTCTTCTTGCTGCTATCTGAATGATCACCATCGGATCTGAGAACTGAATTCGAGCTGCTGCCTGAGAACAAGAAAGAAGTGCCTTATCCATTCTTTGGATCGTACAGCTGTGATGTGATTGGATGCAAAAGTCTCCATCTTTACCACCTCTTATCGTACCAAAACGTGACTTGCACTGATGGCACTAGTTTTTGATGTACAATCTAATTAAAAATTTAACTCGACAATATCTTTTGTTCTTGGCTGCTCGACTGCTACCATACATGAACTTCATATATTACTTAGCTGCCACAACTTACAACTGCCAGCACACCAAAACTTCACCAACTCCCCTCACCGACAAATACGATTCTTCCCTTTAGAAAGTTTCTTTAAAACATTGTCGATGACTACATAAACATTACTCAGTACAATTCTTCAGAAATATAAAATCCAAGAACACTGAAATCAACTGACTTTTAAATTGGGTATATGACTCGTAAATAAACAAGACAACTCGTGTTTGATTAAATTCTAAAACTATCATTAGTACTTATATTCAAATTCTACACCGCTTAAATATAAGTTTCTGAGATGAGTATATCATAGAGATTAAAGTATATTATTATGTACGCCCTTTTAACCTCCCTTCTGTTCCTACGCATAAGTTTAATAACGTTAACGTTGATACGGTTAATTACATAAATATTCTTGAATACTTTTGAAATTTGTTATGAAACATGAATCTAAGCATATTTATTTTGTTTCAATTGGTTGCAGATAACTTTTAATCTTTGATATACGAGTCGTGATGCAGATACTTTAGTATTTGCCACTAGTAATTGATTCAGAAATTCGGGGTCGAGAGAGGTCAGGAAATATTTCACATCTCTTCTGCTCTTAAGCCCCTGTGATTAAGAGGATTCAAAGCTGTGGCAAGAAAAAAATGTCGGTGTGCATAGGTTTGTTTGCGTTAATTCTCTTTTCACTTGGGTGTAAATGGAAAAATACATCGATTTACCACCTTCTAGAGAGATAATTGCCTTGTGGCTTTAATTAGAGGTATATGGAAATCTTCCATGCAGAAAGTGTGATCATGAATCCTGGCAGAGAGTTTGAATCAGGACGGGACGGGGAATCTGGTCGAAGCGTACATTCGCCTATTACACTGTGATGCTTGGAGAAAGTTTAAGATAAATTAGCCACTGACTTTACGTTTTTGTCCTTTTATGTGGAGCTGACAGTTAATAGTGGAAAGCCACCCAGTTACCAAACTACATACGTTTAGAGAAGAAAAATGTTGATCCCTTTAGAAATGTCGCTACATGAACCCTTGATCTGGCTGATGGTAACGGAAGGGTTAAATGTAGGTTATGACTGACCTTTAGGCAACCTGTTGAGTCTTGGAATGTACCTACAACAGGTGAGAGTTATCGTGGGTTTTTACGTTCTAAAATGTAAGCAAAGTACCCAAGTTTTATAAAATGTATATGCTCATTTACAAATTACTTCAAACTGAACTAGGAACTTTAATCCTTAGATCCTTTACCGAGTAAATACTGCTATTACTTAGCCAGCTACTCACTCGGCCCGAGGCAAATCGAGCATCTTCTGCTGTGCCTTAGCTATAAACAATGTTTCTGGCTCGTTATACACCTGCACAAACGGGAATGAATTATGTTGAAAATCCATAAGAAGATACATACCTCCAAAAGAAAGCATTGCAAATGTGTCTGCTTATGGACTTATAGATAGACGATGAATTTCCCCTATTTGAGATATATATTACAACAGTTGATGAAAAATGCATTTAATTTTTGCCTGCCCCTTATTCACCTGTTATTATTTTGTTTTGTGTTGAATTATTGCCTTTTTGAAATATACTTAATTTCGCGATCGGATGAACAACAATTTAATCAAATTGGATTTCATCAGATTAACCGTGAGGTAAGAAGTATGTATTTTTTGCATTAACATATCGTTTAACAACTGTTTTCTCTGTTGAGAAATGAAGATACTTCAATGCTTAAACATAAACACTTTCAGCTTCACGCCTGGGCTTGATAACCTAATAGTCAATCTCCAAGAGCACTGGCAGTGCCTTTAGTGCCATAATATAAAAACAGATACTTTTTTTACACAAATTTTTTTTGTGCAGATCGAGATCTTGATTTGAAGAGCGCGCGGCGGTTACCTTGACGCACGAAGAGCAACCGCCGTATTTGCAGCAGCAGTTCGACACCTTGACAACCACCACATTCATCACTCATTCCTTTCGATCCTCCTCATCATTACCATTATCATCATTATCAAGCAATAGCACAACAATCGCCGTCACCTTCATCAATAAAATTGTAGTGCGCGTGAATTGGATGCAACATTTGGCAACAATATAGGTGATTGTGAAGGGAGGTGGGTGCGTCCACGTCTCATAAAAATAACACCACTAAAAAAACTACTATTTTCCATTGTTTCTTTCTACTCAACCGATAAAGGATTTTCTAATTGATCCCTCGATTACAGAAAGTATGGCAGCAATCCCAACATCCACATTTACAGAATTCTTTGGGTCGAAGCGACCAAGAAAACAATTACGGAAGCCGAACAGATATTATCCAAGCCAGATCAACTTAAAACATCAGTGTCTAAAACCCTTGGCACTTAGAACGGATGGTACCAAAAAACACTTTTTGTACCAAGCAAAATTTTGTGCACAACAAGACTAATTATGTTTATATTTTAAATTTTGAATTAAATAAACCAATGAATTGTGCAGATGTCTATTGACTTGTTTGAAAAATCGCCAGAAAGCCTCACAATTGGCTCCAATACATCTACATGGAAATCAGTAACTGGCCATGGGAAAGAAACAAATACATGGAGGCAGTATCTGACAATAGAAGCAATAATTCTGTCATATTTGCAGCGCTGCACTCGCCGTTTAGGAACTTTAACAGAAGTTGTAAGAAATGTTTTCGTTCGTAATATTTCAATCAATAATTTTAATATTTAATATTAAACATATTTAATCAAATTTTGAAGTATTTGATACATATTTGATTTCACCAAACCCCGTTTTAACGATCACTAAAACCTAATTCCTTTCAATTAATTCTCTGTGGGAAACCATCCTTTAGTCATTTCTGTCTCCACATTTCCTCGGCGCACTCTGTTAGCCGCCGCGTAGATGTTGATCAGACATAGCTGAATCAATATTTGCGAAATGAAACCAAATCTCTGCAACGTCAACAAGACACGTAAGATGTTGAAACTCCTAGAATTTTTTTACTGCATATGGATTCGATGCTGTACCGCGTAATCTTTGCCGTACAGGAAGCATAATACCCATGCTGGTTGCATTCTGCATATCATCGTTCGACCAATTAACAACGAGCAGTGATTCTGGGGCCCCATGCCCACACTATATGCTCATTTGAGACGACTGTGCACAACCCGGAATTTGATGCGCCGGGGCATTTCTACAACCCTGCAGATTCATCAAGGAAATCCCTCCGAGCAAGTACTGCGAGGAATGTGCCTATGAAATTACACAATGCCTTGTCAAAAACTGTTAATTCTGCAGATCTCCAGAGCTGGTAGATGACATGAAATCCCCATCACAATTCCGGCCAAACTCTCAATTTTCATCATGAGCCTCTTGGAACTTTGGGAAGCGTGTCATCCCAAAAAAGTCCTTGACAGCAATTTAAGACTTTAGCACACCATTTCATTATTTTACTTTAGCTAATTTAATTGTACACAGCACCCACCATCCACCCACAACTCCTCGTGTCCACAATCGCATCACACCATATATCAGTATGGTTAAGTTAACCGCAGTGTAGCGCACTACAAACATTTGACTTTCAAGCCGGCAGAAATGACCTTTTGGATTCGTTTTACACTTCCCAGCAAGCTGAGCGTCAAGTATTTGTAGACTATATCGACGAGTTACGACGTACAGTGGACAACAATCAGACGGAAAACAATCACCTGTTGCCACCAATTCTTCGCATGCTCGAACAAAGGTAGACTCAAGAAAAGCCTAAACCTCTTCTGTTATTTCTTTTCAGAGGAATAGGAGGAGGAGGAGGAAGATGGGAGCGAGCCAGAGATTGCCATTCCTAAAAGGGGGCGAATGGGACCTACCACCTCCGCCCAAACCCAGTTCAACGCCTTAAACCCCTCTCGACATTCGTCTGGCTAGCATGCTAGAGATTTGGTTGTGCTCACCTTTATTAAAAAAACCAATGTTTAAAATCATTATTCAGATCGTCACTGTCGCTGGATTCATCATCCAATAAATCCCTAGAGTCTCTTCTACTCCTAGGAAATTTTAGTATACACACTCTTGTGGAATCATTATAATTATTGTTTTTAATTTTTTTTTTGATATCAATTGCCAGGATTTTGTTATTCCAAATGTCAGGAGACAGCTGTGGAAAGAGGGCTGTCACGCGGAAGCGTGATTCAAGTAAGACGTTTATAAATATAGTAGTCATAGTGGAAGTGGCTAACGTAGGAACGTGTAATGAAGATTGATACGGCTGTTATTAAAGGACACCACATCTATCATATTTATATACCAAAGACTGACGCACTAAATTGCTGGTTTGTATTAAAGCTTACTAATGTCACTCTGTCTGTGTATTAGATTTTTTAAGCTTTGATATTGAGCCGAGCTATACAGAAAGGCATTGTAATATTTCCATGTTGTTTAGAGTCTCGCACCTGAAAAGGTGTGGCCTCAATGGATTTCTATTATGTCATTGGGGTAAGATGATTGATGATGATAAGCCGAACGGTCATAATTTAGGTCACAGAATAGAATAAGTTGTTTTTGAATATTGTTTGGTATCATCTAAGTCGATTTCCAGGTAACTTTGACCTTCTGTCAATAGTTATTATACAATAAGTGCGGTCATACTTGTACTAACCTAGGTTTACATACATATAAATTAGCTCATATTGTAAAGGTTGTTTCTACGAAATGAAAGGTCACATTTTTTCGAATGATAATTTTATACTTCAAGGTCGCATACTTAAAGATATGATCGCTTCAGAAATCCTCCAACTTTCTTCTTTCCATTTCTACCGCGATTTCAAAATACACCAAATTCCCTTATTCTTATACATAGGATAAAAGATTTATCCGTTGTCAAATTCGCTATCCTTTTGCTAGAATACCTACCCATACACGTTTTGAACGGGAACTCCCTCATTTGATACCTTTGGAATCGCGGCACATTTGCATGTCAAGCCGTGCCCTTTTACCATTCCTTCATTTTGCATTTGCATCCCGACAACACGACCGTTTTTTATCCTGACAAAATGATCTCTCCCATTTTTTTAGGAGGTAAACACCTGACCTCATTTCTCCTCTCCGACTTCCTTGCTTCCTTCTCTCCGTTAAATCATCATTTAGCCTAATTCTCTACAGGCATAAGGTATGGTTTAGATTACTTTTAATTTATTATTACATTTTCTGTTTAATGAACAGTGTATTGAGTATTATTAAGGAATACAAGTATTTATTAATAAAGTTTTATCATTTATTATTCATAATATAAAAAAATCTCTGAACTGCTCAAATATTTATTTAAGAAGTTGAGGAATCCCGTCCTTCAGAGGTCTTTTCCTGAAGAAACAGGCTTTTTAATTAGCGCAGCGTAATAAGACTGTTACATCATCCGAAAATTTAGTACAGATGTGCTAATATTTTAGGAACTAGAAGACAGTCAAAAATAAGATACACAGAATTGGTATAAGTTTTGGCATAAGAAAGTGGGTATAAATTTAAGTAAGAGGCCTCAATGAAATCCCTACGTAGAATATACACCAATTAGATGGAATTCGCAGTTAGTATGGACAAGGATTTCACACACAAGATTTCGTACTTACGCTTAAGATTTAAGCAAGCATTGAAAACAGTTCCCCCTGTATTTTTGAAATATTCAAAAAATAAGCCAATCTACTAATCATATTTGACACAAGATCTATCAGTTCATTAATCAATATTCCATTGTCTTTTATTATTATTCCGCTGTTGCTTCTTCATTTTCAGTGATTGCGTCTGTGGTAATCTGTACGACAGTTCGGCAACGACGGTGAGTCCACATTACTTGAAAATCTAAAATCAAGTAACTTTGGTCCCTCTCTGGCTTTAATAAAAATCTAGCTTGTCTCTTATTTTTTTTATACAGCTTTAGTTTAGCGCTTTTTGTACATTCTTCTTACAAGTATTGGATGTATTGGTATCAACTCATTTCCAGTATGTATTTAGCCTATTCTTAGTCTGTGATGTGCAATTGCCAAAGGTGTATCTTTTTTTAACCTGACTGCGACTGACAAAGTTACTGCCGTGCGTCGTTTGTTCTGTTAATTCAATTTGTTGTTGGTTTAAGTGAGTTGACTGTCGACATTGACCCGTTGTTGTCCACAATTGAGAAGCCACTGTTGCTCGTCACTTCTCTTGGTTCCACTGTTTTGATTCGATCTTTCGTTTTTCCGATGGTTTCTGTCAGTTACGGGAAAGACGGAGTTGGCTCAGCAACAGGAAATAAAACACTTCGCGAGCTGCCAGTTTCTTTATCAGTAATTTTAAAAAGGTGAATTTTGCAGAAAGTCGTTAAGTGTCCACTCCCCTCTCGTTTCACGTCACTCGTCTATGGGGCTAAATGCCAATTCAAGTTTACATTCTCCTTTATTTTCCATTCTCTCTGTCCACTTCGATATACATTCTGTACTGTAAAGAAAATATTTTATTGCAGTATTTATTTAGAAATAAGTTACAGTTCTCCTACACAGGTGTGTAATCTTTGAGTATAAATTTCAGATTTATAACACATTTGAAATTTGTAATCAAAATGTGATACCTAACATATCAACTGACTTCAGATTGTTGTGGTGACACTCTACAGGACACAATAGCAGCATTTTATCCATAGAACTGAACTGAACACCAGTTTGGTCAAAATAGGATCATATGGAAATATTGCTTGATACTTGATTTCTCTGGATTTATGTTTTCTGTGTGGTTTGTTAGATGCTGATGTCCCAGGAGCTGTGTCCAAGGCGAAGACAATAGTCTCGTGCCACCTCAACATAGGACCCCCTTAAAGTACAAACAAAATTCCAGAATTTATTGTATTTCAGGGTTCAATGTACGCAAGAAACGCTTACTGCAAATTGTGACTCAAATATTGTACAAGCTAATGAAAAGGTGGTTTTTACAAAGACAAGACACAGGTCCCGAAGGAAACTTCGTCCTCTAGACTAAGCAATTTGTTACAATATTCACACCTGGATTCCCATTGATCAATTACTGGAATAAGGTGCCAAACTCCCTGCGTTAATCTTTATGAAATAAAAAAACTTACGCTTCCATTTTCAGCTTGAAAGTACAGGTGTGCAAGTTGGCTATCCCTGCAGCAAACAATGCGAAAAATATCCCAAGTAGTTTAAAACTATTTTTTTATTGTAAATAAATATATATGTAACCTGTAATATTCATTTCAATTCAAATTGTGATTTCAAAACCAACAAGACCAAGACGACTGACCTACTTCTGGAGTCGTGATGATTCTAAGTGTTATCTTATGAAAGTGCCAAAAAAGGTATGTAGGCCTTATCTCTGAATAATAATCTTCCAGTTTTGAACGCTAACTATTTAGTAAGATGACCATTGGCAATTATGACTGTTATTCATTCCCTTATTTATTACATACCTTGTTCCTCAGATGTTATCACCAAAAAGTTTTGTTTAGTAGAAATGAAAATGCTATGAAATATGAGGGTGTGGGGACAAGTTTACAGAAAAAGGTACACTGATAAGCTAAAGTTCATGAAGTACTAAGCACTCCAGTAATTTTAATTTTGCCTGGGAAAAGGAATCGGGATATGTATTGTTGGAAGTGTAAGTTTAATCCCTGTAAAGGTAGAGGTTCTTAAAAATTTAGATTCTTTAAGAAACAACGTGATTGAAGATCACTTGGTACAGGAGTCACATCCTCTAAAGCTCGGATTTCTTTTCTGTAATCTTGGGGAAAACTACATTTCGAAATTGGGTGACCCTTGCAATAATGCAAGTCTCCAAAACTAACATAACCCATAATTTAATATTGCAAACATATTCTTAAATATTTTAGTCCCCTATTTTCTCTATCTAATTCTTTACTACCTATCAAGTTATTATGGATGTTCTCTAGAGGGTCATTGGGAAAATGCAGATATATGTCTGAAAATAATCGAGAGGTAGGCAGGGATTCTTGTAGATATTAGTAATTTGCGTATGGACTTGTAATTATATCGAATATGTAAGCAATGGACGATAAATAGGCCACATGGGTGGTAGAGCTGTTGATGTGACATAATTGAGAAAAGAAAACCCGACGAAATTTCGCTTCATCAAAGAAACATGAATCAGAATGTCCTGACGTCATTGATTCCATGTGCTTATGTTTTTTTAAATCCACAAATACAATCATTTTGCTTGTTGCATCCCTTCCCAGTGCAGTCCTCATTTTTCCTGATATCAGAGATATTGATATCTTTTTCATTTCTCGGAAGTCGTGTATCTCTCGGTCTTGCAATGATTTGGTATGTTGTCTAATGGCTTGAATACCCATAAGATAACATTGGGACGATACTGGAGAGTTTTCTCTTGGGCCAGAAGTTTGGACTACTGTTTGGGTAGATTTGCCCGATTGAAACTCCTTGATGCTCGGGGTCTGTCCTTTTTAGGCGCCCTCATACCGTCCGGTGCCCATGATCTTTCAGATTCTTCGTCGCTATACTATTCTCCTCCTTTCAGCAATGCGAATGGGCGTATACTCGTGGTGTGATTCTTCTTCTCCCTCACTACGTTTGACTCTAACTTGAGAAGGTGTTGGCGAAGGTTCCTTCCTCGTACCTTGGGTATGACTAGGCCTTTCTTCCGGAGTTATGTTCGAGCCAGGTAAATGAAGACTTCTCAGATCTCAGGTGTGGAAATAGTCCATACTCATCTTCATGTTTGGAGGTAGGACACAACTTTCTATCCATATTCTGAATCAAAGTTAACCAAAACTAGGTAAAACCATGATGTAGAATTACGGGTAATACTCGAATATACTAGACTCTCTAACTCGAACCATTATTCACATATTCTTACATTATTATCAGATTGGAGACAAGGTCAAAAATTTGAGGAGTGTAATGATAGGTTCAAGTTCATTAATTGCAATCTGCAAGCCCTGACTTAATCATTTTATATTAAGACAAGAAGAAAATCAATACTCCACAACCAGTTAAAATTGAACAAGAAACTTATATCGGCCATATTATTGAAATCCAAGAGAAATTAGATTCGAAACAAGAATAATTAACACAGGAGTGCTAGAGAAAATCGTGTCGTGTTCTTTTACTTTCTAGTTTGAATACTTGTAATTCTATTTGCTTTAATTCCTAACTCTCTATTACCGGCTGAGGTTAAAAGCTTTTCATTTCTAAACTTGTACGGTACTTATTTACGGTGCACATGCTTATTTACAAGGTCAATTCATTTCGGTTTATTGGGGCAAGTTTGGATAAGTCGTGTGTCCTTGATGACTCATCAGACGTAGTTCTTGCTCAGTTGCTTGCTCAGTAGCTTGCTCGCCCAGCAGGGGACATACATCTATTTTCTGCTTTTGATGGGGCCTTTTGATCTATGGTCTGTGCTAGTATTACCAGAGATCTTGATGAAGTTGTCCATCTTTGAGGTACTACCAGGCGAATCTTCGGCTCCTTCACCTGTGTGATCCTGCAAGGATTTGGTACCCGTACCCGGGAGTTTCCTAAGTCAATGTGGCATTGACAATTTGAAATGGTGACAAAGTACGCTCCTCGATGTCCGGGTCGGACTTCAATTGTAGAAGTTGAGTTTCCCTCAGAATCTTTGCAGATTATGCGGGTTGGATCTGGTGGATTTGTGAGAGCAAAAAGTTTGTCTCCTTTCGACGAATCTGACAGTGCAATCCCACTTGTCTCGTGGTCCCTGATCCTTCTGCTAGTAATGAGACAGTGAAAAGGCGCAAGTTGAACCATAAGTTGGTGACTCCACTGGTTAGGCCCTTGAAGGGTGTTATAGATGCAAGAAAGAGAGAAAGAACGAATATCTTGGAGTCGACAGGGGTGACGTGAGATAAAGTAGTTTATGCAGGTCAAAATAGTGTACAGACAATAATAAGTACAGTAAAGCAAGACTTAGATGGACAGAATGACTCTAATTGTAGGTTAGGGTCACGAACATTGATAGGAAAAGCTCGACTATCAGATGAACAATAAAACAATACGAAGGGTCAAAGGTACAAATAATAAGAAAGGCTCGACTATTAAGTGAACAATGAAAAGGTGATCGACTACAACCAAATATTGACAGTGATACCAAGAGATCGACTAACAACCAAATATTGAGAGTGATGTGATCAGCTAACAGGAGGATAGTGATAGTGGAACAGTGAAAGCAAGTCATATTTATAGGTTTAGTGTGGGCCCATTAGGGGATTATGTGCAATGACCTCAAAGCATCTTCTCTTGTAGTCAACCGAAAGGTAAAATAGTTCTGATAAGAACTAAGAAACAAAGATGCAAAGAGACATGATACCAGAAGGACAATGCGACGATAATCTCCTAATTTACATAGGCTAAAACGGCAAACATCGATAATGCATTGACTTAATGAATAGAGATATTCAGAGAAAAGAAGGTTCAATTAGTGAAATAATACGCAACAATGCATGCATGAGGACTGTCAGAAAAGTAGCAAATGTTTCCTAAGAATAACGTGAAGTTGACTCAAAAGAAACCGAACA
>JAQGAD010002998.1:0-11509 GCA_034696625.1 Isotomurus palustris
CATCAACATCTTCGCACTTTCCTTTGTCCCTTCGTGAAGGTTCGTAGCCTTTGAAGCAGTAGCATGTCCCAGGCTTCGTCGAATCCGATCCTGGTAAGCAGCCTTGAGAACAAGTCGTGTTCTTGCAGGAATTCTCTGCTCGAAAACATCCAGGTTTGAAAACAGAGATTTATAAAATGTAAGTTCTTGTCACACTAACCGCAGCCAGAAAATGAAAACTTGAAACTAGAATTACTAGAAACCAACTTGCTAACCCCGTTTCCACAAATATGAGACTCCAGTAGAACAAGAAATGAGTACAGAGCGATGGAGTTTTATTTATCTGGAACTTCATTTTTAACCTAGTCAAACTTACTAAACTTGCGAGACTACAATGAACTTCTAAACTTGTAAGTAGGATTAGACCCAATTTAATTCATTTAATTTCGTCTTCTCAGCAACGGTGCACGGACGAATACTCGTTAGTCCGAACTTGATACGAAAGCATTAGAAAGAACATTTTTTGCAAAATTATTCGGTTAGAGTTTGGAATTGAGACCAGTATGCAACATGATTAGTAGGTTTTAATACAAAGTGAAACTGAAATTGAGAGGCTTGAGAAGTTGTATAGGAGTTCTAAATGAACAAAACTATTCGCACTGCTAAACACATTCTTAATACAACTAAACAGGATTATTAACACCCATGCATGCATCTCCCCGATTCCGAACAAGACTCTTTTTATCTCAGTTTCTGTTGTTCCCATTTCTTGCATTTTTATAGCGACGAATTAATACGATTTTCATATACTTCGGTATGGACTGCCCAGATGAAGAGTCCAAGTTAAATCGCTAATTGGAATGTCTGTATTCTGCATCTTAAATTCTGTCATCTTGACTCATCTTGCATGTCCATTTAATTGTTTATGACTCACATGAATGACCTTAACTCTTTATGTTGGTGTGTCTGCTCTGGCTACTTAGCGTGCAAACTATTATAATAATCAAAGAAACATCACACAGTATTTCACGAAGAGCAATTAAATTGTGAAATGAAATGTCAGTGAATATGAATATAACTTCAACACAGAAGGAGTTGGCTGTCAACTAAAAGTGATTACATGTTCTTTATTAAATCTACAGTGATAGTTACTTTCCAATCGACAGCACAATATTATAAAATACTTTATGTACTATTCAACAGTATTACAAATTTCAACAATAACGTAATGCTTTAAGCTATTCCATTGACAAATTGACAAATACAAATAATAAATGTCTCCAGGAGTCTTATCTAAGAATCATGGCACATCTAAATAGTAAGCGTGAACTTCCCCAGTAGCATGTGTAACCGTTTAGTTACGGTTGCTTATAGATAATTTATACATTTTGTAATGTTGAGAATTTTTAGTGTCTCTCATTTCCACGAAGAAATACAATATAACAAGTAATCTTAAACTATTTCCTTATCTAGTAAGCTATCAGTCGGCTTGTAGTGAATCCTATGAGAGTCTTCAGGTTCTTCGTATATGTGAACATTGCTGCTGCTGTTGCCTCCCCCTTGTTGCACCTACAATTAAATCCACATTTTTGTCATTTACGTTTTTATTCAAGGATTGAACAGATTATGAAGCTTTAACATTAACTCCATGCAACGCAACAGGCAAAATTCTGAGTTTCAAATACTTACATCCGCGATTGCATCAATCTCCTCATATCCCGCATTGGAATATGTCGCACCTGAGCTGTGGTATACTTCGTCGTAAACGGGTTTCCTGCTGTCCAGTTGTTCTCCTCGGTTACTATCGAAGAACCGCTGGACTGGTTGATTCACATACTTCACCCTTCAGTTAATGAAGAATCCAAATTTTAGCAAAAATTCAGAAAAAATAAAAGACCCGTATTGCTGTATATATTACCATTGCTGGACGTAAGGACGGACCAGAACCTTTGGATGTACGTTCCGTTTGTGCATGACAATTCCCAGGATGACTCCCACAAGAAGAAGTAGGAACAAAACACCGAGTACAACAGGAAGCACGTAAGTCCCATCTGAATTTCCATCGTGAGATATTTTGTCTTGATTATCAATCGACATTAAGTCTTGAGACACACTCCCTTCGTAATCCAAGTCATCTTGTAGTCCCTTCACACAAAAATGGCAATCCTCAAGTCCTCATTACAATCAGAAGTAAATAAAAGGTTAGACAATGTAGGAAACAATACTAACCACTTCCTCTCTCCGCAACTCCCTGTCCAGTTCTACAGGTTCTGCAGAGTTATCGGAAGATCCGCCGCGTTCTCTCACGTAATCATCAAAATTGAACAAGCCAGCCAAACTAAACTCTTCGCCATCATCTTGTTTCTTGTCCTTATTTGAACCGCACTTCTTTCCCTTGCATGGTTTCACTGTAGACGTAGAACTGCCTCCTGCCTTGTCGAAATTCTCTTTCACTGAGCCTTTGTCCCTGCCACTGATAACTACAGGCACACTTGTTGTAGTTGTAGTACTTGGGGTTGTTGTTTGACATCTTCCTCCACTGCAAACAGCGACAAATGAAGGAGCTGCATCTGCAGTTTTAACTGGAATACAAGTTCGCCTGTCGTCGTCTAATTGGAACTTCTCAGGGCAGACGCAAGTCCCTTTGTTCTTTCCTTCGGACATGAGACACATGTGAGAACATCCTCGGGGTTTAGACGAACTCAAGGAACATTCGTGATTCTGTTGAAGCTCTTCCAGCAATCCAGTGTTATTTTGCATAATGGTAACTCTTCCAGCAAAGAATCCTTCGTGCTTTGATGCTGTTGAGAGTTCTGAGGGCAACAGATGAGAAAAGTTTCCGATGAAAATGGCACGGTCGTGGGAATAGGTGTCGATACGTCTTCCCTTCAGGAGTTGGCTGTGACGGTCGGTCCAATAAATTCGATTGTTGTGTGTGGCGATTCCAAATGGAGCTCCAGGCCTGTACTCCACGACGTAATTTAAAGCTCCATCAACTCCAACTGTTCGAATTGAATCGGCGATAGCGTCAGTCCTACGCAGGCGATGGGAATAACTATTAATTCTACATTTACTATTGTACGCAACAATGGAAAGTTAGAAGCAAATACCAGTACAAGTGACCCGTCTGTCTATTCAAAGCCAAGGAAAGTGGCTCTCCGTCTTCTGTCTTCAAAAGCAGTTTCCTATTGAATCCATTCAGATTCATTCTCACTATCTTTCCTGCATCTCCATTGCTTCCACTTGCACCCGCAAACGCAACAAAGATGAACCTAAAATATATTTTAAAGCATATTTTTAAATACTGAAATTCCTGAATTAAGTCAACCTACACAAAAAACTTATTACTTCAGATCGGGAGCTACGACGATATCCATGGGCCTGTCATTTTCCTTGAAGAGTACAACTCGGGCTCTCGTCTTCAGCGACAGTATTTCGATGGTTTTCTTCTCTGAATCTACCCAGTAAAGGTTTTCACCCAAGAGATCTGCAAGCACAAAATTGACAGTTAAGTTGATTGCAAGACGACACATTTGGTCCACAACTACAGATTTTAATATAACATATTACCAATATCGAGTCCCTTGACGTACTTCAAGTCATCTTCAACTAAAACGGTGAGGTTTTTGGAATCAAAGTCATACTCGAAAATCTTCTTCAGCTCCACATCGCTGATGATGACTGTGTTGTTGACAGGATTATATGCGACTGCTGAAATGTCTTTCACTTGAGGAAGGATAGTTTCTGAAAATATATTTCTTCCTATTGCGTCGATGGGAGTGACTTTTATGGAGTTGTTGTAAGTGACGATGAATCTTGGCCAGTCTCGGTTTTCTGTAAACAAGCAACCGAATCATTTTCTGTTACAGTACCCTGAGAGTAAAACTGAGATGTGTGTGTCATGCTTACCCAAACATGCTGATGAGTTTTTAATGTCTGGAATCATTCCAATCGGACATTTGCAGACAAACGAGTTGGTAGAGGTGAGAGTACAGATGTGAGAGCAACGCGAATTTTCGCAATGATTCCTCCGAATCATCGGCTGATTAGCTCTGTGGAACAGTGCAACTCCATTCAATTGCTCGTAAGGCTCTTTAACCAAAGTTGCGTGTCCAGAACCGTCGAACTTGTTGCTGGACTGTACCAAGAACAGCTTTGTTAAATCTGCTCATCATTCTTTAATCGTTCAAGCATTTTTTTACTGCATTTTACGGCATACCTGAATTTCGTACAAATTCCAATCACTCCAGAAAACTCGGTCTCCGATTATGTCCACTCCAAACGGGTGTTTTATTCCAATTGACTTAACGATTCTCCGATCTCCTCCGTCGATATTGACAGTCTCAATGCGATCCATATTAGCGTCCGTCCAATAGACCCTTGAATTCCCATGATCTACAGCTATACCGTTTGGCCACTTCAGATTAACTTGAACTATTGGCAAAGGTGTGCTGCCATCCATTCCTGCCTTGATAATCGCTGGAGTTGTTCCCCAATCGGTCCAGAACATTAACCTACAATCAAAGGTCAGTTTAAGTTCCAACTGTCAGTATCAAAATGTTAGAAAAAATGTTTACCCTGCATTGGGATTTAAAGCAATATCTCTGGGTTTATCCATCTGCTCCTTTATCAGAATCGTGCAAATAGTATCTTTAGCTGTACACACAACAATATGTGACTTGTTCGAATCTGTGAAGTAAATATTATCTGCAATCCAGTCGTAAGCAACGCCTTCAGGGAGTATTAATCCTGTAGATTTTTTAATTATTAAGTCTTCAATGCATTATTGTTTAAGAGCACCAAGGGTAATTCCACTCACCGGTGGTTACAACTGCCTGGAGTTCTGAGCCGTTCAAACGAGCTCTCCAAATCGCTTCTTCGTGTTCCATCGCATCCGTCCAATAGACCCAGTTATCCTGAGCATTGTAAGTAATACTCACAGGAGATCCCATTTTACTAACAATCGGATAGTATCTTTCAGAATCCGCCATCTTAAGAGCTCGGACTTCGGAATAAGTCGCAAATATGAGATGAGCATCATCATCTGAGTTGAAATCATAATAAGCGTGTACATTAGACTAATCATCTGACAATCATCCGAATTGATGACTACCTATTAGTTCACAGGAAGAGTTGTCCTTGGAAAGTTTGAATCCGTTGATGCATGAACATTGAAATGCTCCAACGAGATTTGAGCAGGTTTGGGAACAAGTTCCGTACATCTGACACTCATCAACATCTTCGCACTTTCCTTTGTCCCTTCGTGAAGGTTCGTAGCCTTTGAAGCAGTAGCATGTCCCAGGCTTCATCGAATCCGATCCTGGTAAACAGCCTTGAGAACAAGTCGTGTTCTTGCAGGAATTTTCTGCTTGAAAACACCCATATTTTAGAAAATGGATATTCATAAAATGTAGATTCTCTGTGACACTTACCACAGCCAGAAAATTCATCTGATTTATCTGTGCATTGTGGCGTCTTATCACAAACTTGGATTGCTTCAATGCATTGAGTTCCCGATTTACATAAGAATTTTCCCTCATCCATGGGACACAGGTGCGGTTCTGTACAAGATCAACAATCAGTTTATCAGATATGTAAATCATACGAAGAAAATTACGACGAAGTTTACTCGTTTATTCACTTACTTATGCATCCTTCCTCATCAGACCATCCATCCATGCAGTCTGGGTGAGAATTACATTTTAATTTTGGATCAATACATTCTCCTGATAGGCAAGCAAACTTGGAACCACATTTTTCAGTCAAGTACTGAAATATAATTAAGATATCCCATATTTTCTATTCCTGACCTGGTTTAAGTAACACTTCTGAATAACACCAAATTCTTACCTTAGCACAATGAAATCCTTCGTCTGAACCATCTGGACAATCTTTATCTCCATCACAATGATAGCTGACTGGTAGGCATGGTCCTTCGGTGCACTTAAAGTTGTCTATAGGGTCGCAGGCACCTGGCTGCAAAGCACATAAAATCCAAAGTTTGAAACAATAAATGCAAATGATGAAATTTCTGCAGCAGTTTACCTTTTCGGTTGTTGTACTATTACCACCACACTGAGACGGTCCTTCATCCGAGTGATCCCCGTCTCCGTTCATTGAACAATCATAGATTCCATCGCAGACCCACCGCTTGCTAATGCATTTCGTATTATTGCATCGAAACCAGTCTTGACCTTCACAGAGTTGACTAGAGCAGTTTTCTTCATCGCTCTTATCGTCGCAATCAGGAAATCCATCGCACAGTTGATCAGTAGAAAGACAGAAGCTTCCGCATTTGAAGGTTCCAGTACCGTTGCATTGGGCCAATGAGATCGTCAATAACTCTGGATGGAAAAATAAGATTCATGCAATGAGATATGCGATCTTCAAAGCTCTTTAACCTGCTTTAAGATTCGAAGGCTCTCTTCAAACATTCCGAAGACGCAGTTCACCTGTAGTATTCCTCTTAGCCTTGGTTCTCCTAGCTTTCGGTTTATTGATCTTAGTCGCTCCATCCACAACAATAAAGACTACGAGGCAACACAATAATACTGTGTAACACAACTTGATGACACTTCCACAATGATCCTTCATCTTCTTCGAAGCCACCAAGCTAATCGTTAGCTATATTCCTACAATTACAGAACAACGAAACCTACTGCTTCCAGGAAATCTTCGTAAAACCTAAATCGCTAATGTCAGCTAATCAAGAAATTCATGTTGAAATCCGAAAGAAACCGATTAAAAGAAGCCAAAACGGTAAACGGGAGCAATAACTTTTTGAAGCTATGGAGGCAGCGTGAGACTTGAAGATTTCTACCGTCGAAACAAATCTTGTCCGGTCTTAATGAGACCGTCCAGCCAACTGGTGACAATTGTATTTCTTGGACCTTAAACAGATCGTAGAGCCTTATCATTGGGGCCTTTATGTCTGATTTCATAATGAGGATGTAGAACTACGAGAAAAAGATAAGGAAGAACTTTGATACCACAACTGACCATCAAATAAATAAACTATAGAATTCTTAAGTGATTACTAACTTGAACCTGAGCCTAAAAAACTCCTTTTAATCTCTTCTGTTCCATACGAGCAGGAGTTTCAAGATTACATAGGTTATTTTTTCCGACCAATGACCTACTTAAGGGCGCATTTCCAGACTGGTAAAACTAACCTAACCTACTAAATAACAGGTACACCACGTTGGATTTATAATCTAGGTTCACGATCAGGCGATATAGCATTTAATTATTCCTCTATATGGTAAACGAGAGATCCCAGTGACCTCCAAACTGTCGAAAATTTTAATGCCATACAAATAAAAATAAACTCCTGAGATGGATTGCGAATTATTTATTCTCGTCATTCGATCTGAGGTCATCTCTTAAGCATGAATTAAACTTAAATTCCAAGCTTCTTAGCTTCTTCGAATTGGAAGGAGTTCCAAATTAGTTTTACTAAGTTTCGTAGACATGATGACACAAATATTTAAAATATTCAATTTTAGGAACGATCGGTTTCTTTTGTGTATGCAAAGATCCATCCATTCTCATGAGTATTCAGCACAGCATTTCTTTCGTTAGTGTTAAGTATTAATCTTCCATTTCCTCAGACCATATATGAAGTGCTTTGTAACGATTTCTCCTTTCGCATTCACTCTAATCTAACTCTAACATTAGATCATCAACATCCAGCAATCCATAATATGAAACACTCATCAAACAAAGCCAGCAGTTTAGTGAAGGAACGACACAATAATAATCTCGCCACGTAATATTTCACCAAGCCTGCATATCAATCCTCTGAATCATTCATCTCTTCCATCAAACACCCTAGACTTAAAACTTCATCCCGAAGAAATGTATAAGTGCACATATATTAATACACACACACAGACTTTTTAGACTCCACACACACCTACAAAGCTTTATCTTAACTTTATGGTTTATACACAAACCTACAGATATAGATATAGATAAGCCTTAACACATATTTATATTAAAAGCAAAATGTTATACACAGCCTCTGCATCATTAAACACATACATATCATATAATCCATTGTGCGATTTCTTATTTCTTGCCTGCACATTTTGAAAGAGTCTCCTCCACATGCATCCATATTTAATAATCTACTTCTAACTTCTATCTACACACACATAATGCAAACCGCAGCTTCTTCACCTCGATTCTTCTTATTCTCCTTCGAGTCTGGTGTTCTCTACTCATCACAATTCACCCATTGTTCTTTCTAAGAAACTTCTTTCAATCACACAATCATCAATTCATACATTCCTAAACTTCTCCTGTTTCATAATCCTCCACACTCCACACTAGCTAACTGTCCACACACCCGAACTAAATAATAAAAAATTCTCACACATGCCCTCATCATCCTCACGATGCCTCCTTCGTATTTCGTTCTTCGTACTTCCTTGCCATAAAAAGTCCTTCCAATTCCAAGTCGAACATCTCCATCGTCTCTTTTGCCACCACCCACCTTAACTATTCTGCCATCCAAGAAAAAAGATAACTCATCACGAGGCAATAACCATCGTCGCAGCAATCGCCCCAATTAGCAGAAGTTGTTCCAGTCTTCCAGTCTCTACCTGATGGATGCATAAAGATAAAGGGCGTGTGGTTGACATTCCATATGCAATCGAACGAGATTCACATTCACATGATGACGACGATATCCATTCAAACAGACTTTACATATTCAATATTACTCATTGACTCCAGTAAGTAGTAGCAACAGGAGCTTCTCCAGCTTCTCCAGCATCTCCAGCAGCTTTTGAGCATTGAGACTGGTAAACCGGGAGAGTACAACCACCACCACCACCACCACCATACCACCTTCTTGGGGTTCCAAAGAGTTCCAAAATGTGTTGTACGGGGTGGTGGTGATATGATGGTGTGCAGGGTGATGATGGTGTGTACTGTGTAGGGTGATGATGATGATGAATGCACCACATCCATCCATCCATCCTTCTTTTTCCATGCCACACAAATTACAAATCCTCCTGCTGCACACCTTTCCATCCATCCTCCTCTCCGTCGGCCTCCCGTGCAAAAAACATAAACAACACACACAAACCACGTAGTCGCTCCAATTAGTTTAAAGCTTTTTAAAAATGCTGTCCAACTTCCACTAATGTAGAACCCCACTTGAATAGACAGTTATTAAGTTCAGTTACCACCATTGTGTATAAAGTGGAGGGGTCAAAGGACAACAACAAATCATTTATTAAGTCGTTCATTCCTTTCTTCTTCTTCTTCTGGCACAGTTAATTAATGCTCGATACTTCCTGGTGGTGGTGTGTGTGGTGTGGTAGTGATAGTGATGGTGCCGATCTTTCGACAGGTTGACTTAATACTTGATACTCTTTAATTAATACTGTCAGTGCATTCCAATATTATTTGGGTACTTTGGTTCAAGATATATAAGAGTTTGTTGGAGGGGATTTATATTCTAAGGTATGTGGATTTGTATTTTGAATAATTTTTGAGGTTTTTCTTAGAAATAGATTCTAAGTGGGTTCAATTTGTGTGATTCTATTGAGCATTGAGTTTAAAAGAAGTACATGCCTTTGTCTTATTGTGCAGGTGGTGCGCGAGGATACATCGTCGTAATTATTATGGCCACGTCTTTAGCCCAATTGTTGGATAAACCGGCAGCACCAGTTAATTTTTCTTTGGGAAAAGCGTCGTCATCGTCGTTGCCGTCTTCTACGTCTTCTTCGCCGTTATTACAGCATTCGCAGGTGTCGCTGAAGAAGAGGAAAAGTCATTTGACGCCGAATTGTAGATCGAGGACGAGCAACGCAAGTAATCCGGTGGTTTTAGATGCAGCAGCGGCAAGAGCTGCAGCAGCAGTTGTAGTGACGGAAGATCATCATCATCAAGTAAGGGTGGCTGAGAGTGATTTCAGGACATACGGAGAAGAAGACGACGATGATGAAGATACGGAGGAAATTGAATTAGAATACAAATACGACATTGGAGGAGGACGTAGACAGGAGGAACGAGAAAAGGAGGAGGATTGCATTCCAGGAGGAAAGTTTAGGAAGATATGTAAGAAGAAAGGAGCTGTTATTGCAAGTAGGTTGAAGAACAGTTTGGATCCAGGATCGAGATTATCGTTACAAGCCACGTTGTTGCCTCAGCCTTGTTCAGCACCTGTTGTCGTAGGGCCCACCGTCCAAGGAATTCCAAGTCAAAGGAAGAATCTTAAAAACGGAAGATCGGCGGGGATGGGGAAGGCTGTAAAGCCAATTCCGGCGCTGTCGCCCATAGGAAGTACAAGTTTGATTGCGAAAACAGGATCAAAAGGTCCAGGTTTAGTCACTACCAGAGGAGATAGTTCCTTGGGGAAAAAGGTCAAAATTAGTCAGAATGGGGGAATGAAGAATCAGCTCTCGCAGAAGGCCAGTGATTACGAAAAAACACAGGGTAGAAGGAAGCACAGTCAGTTTCCGTGTAAAATCAAGCAAGAGCATGAAGATGCTGATCATTCAGATGAGCTGGAAGGATCTTCTGAAGAGTTTGCTGGTTTGCCTGCACCTAATTTGTTGGAAGGAAATGAACAGGAATTGATTAATGGCATGCTGAAACCAAACAAGAAAAATGGAAACAAAATTAAAAGGCCACTGAATGCTTTCATGGTGTGGTCTAAACTGCAGAGGAGAAAGATAATGGATCAAGATCCGACGATGCATCATTCCCTGATTAGCAAAAGGCTGGGGGCTGGATGGAAAAGTTTGACAGAGGAGGAAAGGCTACCTTACTATCAGGAAGCGAAGCGATTGAGGTGAGTATTACTGAATTAATTTGTTTCTGGCATATTTTGCTTTTCGTACTGATACTGATGGTTTGTCTCCTTATTACTTTTTAGTGAACTTCATACTCAAATCTATCCTGATTACAAGTACCGACCGAGAAAACGCTCTAAGGCTTCCACATTTGAACAAAACGGCGCAACTGCCTCTGAAGAGTGTCATTCCACTTCTAGTTCTCCATTAAATCCTATCGGTCTGATGGACTTGTCATCAAAACCTAAAAATGTCCCTGTGCTCAATGCGAATAATGGTAGCTTTATCAGTGCAGATGGGTCCTTGGACCTCTCAGTTAAGGGTCGGAGTCGCGTCAGTCATGAATCGTGGGAAGATTTAAGCGGTGGTGTTGGTGTTGTAGGAGATTTCAAGTCCAGACGTAGTTCCTGTGTTAGCTCCACCACAATGTTGTCAGAAAAGGATTCACATTCGACCGATTCATCATTTGAGGCCCAGTTCTCTCCGGAACCGCTCAACATGTCACTTAAGAAATCAGATATCTCTGCTGGTTCCGGTAAGTCAATAATAAATGTATAAAGTTCGTGACATGCAGTAACCGTGACTTATTTTTCAGGCTGCCAACGATGGCCAGAAGAAATTACTGTTAAGATAGAAGACAGAGGTATACTGTTGTTATCACTAGATAGGTTCCACTTTCTAACTCCGCTGGGAAGGTCAAAATAATCGTCTCCAAGAGAAAC
>JAQGAD010002999.1:0-11504 GCA_034696625.1 Isotomurus palustris
GGGACAGCGAACCTCCTTTGCTCGTTGGATTACGCTTTTCAACATTAGGGACGATTCCTCTGAAGATTCATCAAGTATAACAGCATAAGGACAATTGACTATCTGTAAATGCAGGAGAAGCAAGGAGTGAAAGTCTAACCTGAAATCGAGTCTTATTTCGCAGTCAGGGTCACCAGGGTCATGGTCATGAACGGTGACAGCCGAGTCTAATCGATCTACAAGGAATCTCATGACATCGGGAATTTTCCTCACCAGCAAAGTCAAAGCACTTGTCCCCGCTTTAGTTCTGAAAGAAGAGAAATGTGAGAGATGTAAGTAAACTATTAATCAACGGAGCAAATGATTGAGTGACATTTGTTTGCTCATTACTTGGAAGTGACATCAGCTCCATGAGAAAGAAGTATGGAGGCACATTGAGACGACTCGTTGACAGCTGCGAGATGCAAAGGCGTATAGCCGAAGTTGTCTTGGGCGTCAATCTCAGCTCCATTCTCGACAAGAAGTCGGACGCACTCTGCTGCTCTGGATCCTATCAATTTCAACAGCTCAACCATCAATCTTCTTGACAGATGTAAACACATTCAGTGGAATTCCTTCCGTTTAGAGAACTTCCAACTGCTGTGTTTGTAGAACCGAAGAACGGTTGGTTGGTTTATTCCCGGAAGGAAATGACACACAAGATAATCATACCTCTTGACACTGAGCAGTGCAAAGGGGTCCGTCCATTAGCATCGTTGGCATTAGGATTAGCTCCAGCCTTAAGCAGTGTCAGCACAGAGTCTGTGTCACATGTAGCAGCGATGTGGAGGGCAGTGTGACCTCGAGCGTCTTTTGCTTCGTGATTTGCCCCAGATTTTAACAACACTCGAAGACAAGGTGCATTACCTTCGTCTGCTGCCAAATGCAGCGCTGTACTTCGATTAGGTCCCTAAAGAATTTATGATTCTTTGTGGACCCACTCATCTTTCATACAAGTAAAATCCTACGCTAAACTTACTTTGCACAGGGAGGAATCAGCTCCGTGGTCCAGGAGGACTTGTAAGCATTCTGCATCACCAAGAGTAGCTGCAACGTGTAGTGGAGTTTCTGTAAAAATTGCAATTGGATTTTGTTGAGCTCCAGCTTCCTGTGTAGGGAGAATAGAATACAAGAGAAATTACTGTCTGCGGGAAAAGTTATGTTAACTGCGATGTAATTCAGTTGCGTAAATAAAATCATTTTTCACTCGAGAATGGCTCGTTTAAACCACTTAAAAGCGACACATATGAAACAAATAAAAACACTTATGCTCATTTCTGTCAACTCATTCATAGACGTTTACTTACAAGAAGTTTTTTGGCACAATCCACACTTCCAACTTGTATGGCCCAGTGCAAAGCAGTCTTTCCAAAGTCATAGCCTGCGTTAACATCAGCTCCATGTGCTAAAAGAATCTCAACGACAGGGAGACTGCCACAGGAGGCTGCACATGCTAATGGAGTGGCTTTCTGGTGGTCATATGAGTTTACTTGAGCTCCTGGAATTTAAAAAAATTAAATTACTCCTAATTTGTGATTAAAAGCGTAAATAAAGCCTAATTAAACTACGTGTAATGTATTAAACGGGAGTGAATAATGTGTACCTTTGTCAATTAGGAGTTGAACACAAGGAACATTCCCACACGCAGCAGATAAGTGCAAAGGAGTTCTCCCTGTCTTGTCCCTTATCAACTCGTCCTTGAGACTAACTAAAGTCTCTTCGTCTTTCAGTAGTTCCTCTAGTTCCTTAGGCTGTCCAGTCCACGCAGCCTCGAGAATGTTTCCAATGGAGGAACTCATTTCCCGGAAACTTTGTACTATATTGTCTTCGTTCCAAGCGTCGTAGGACGAGAATAAGACAGAATGTTTGCGCACCCCAACTCCATTTGGAATGAGAAGGTTGGGAGAAGGATTCAAAGCATTCTCACAACCTTCCTGCTGAAAGAATCACGCAAAGAATTCTCACATTCACTACATAATTTATTCTTTTTAATTGTTTTTTTCTTAGTCATAAGGCTGACTTTTCAATAGTATGAACAGAGACTGCCAAACCAACCTGACTTGCTTCACTCTCACTTGAGATTGATTCAGGAGGGCTGCCGCGTCTGAGGGAATATCGAATCCCATTTTGTCGCGAGAGGAACGGGGTGGTGTTCTCGTCCGGCTGAATAAAATCTCTTGTCGAAGGAGTTATAGTGTCACCGCTACTAAAGCTGAAAAAGTCAGTGCCAACTGAAACCGGGAGGGAACAACCCAGTCTCAATCGCCGATCCGGAGACGACCCGTTTTCAGTCAAACCCCGATGATGATCTTGACGATATTGTGGATGTGGTCGATGATGATTGTAATGATTAGGTCCTCTGGCATAAACAAAGTTCTTATTACATAAATTGTTATATCCGTACGGTTAATAATATCTAATTGCACACTGAGCTTATATTGCACATGTATGTGAAAACATTTTTTACTAAAAATAACTCAAAATCATGATCACCATCGCGTCATCCCACCACTACTTACTAACGCATCATTCAAGAGCTTGACTTTTTTGCCTCAAACGTGACCTTTTTATCACTCATAGTCACATCCGCACGTCACACATCTCCTTTTGAGACATTGGCTACTCGTTTACCTTCTCATTGAAATATGTAACTGTATTTTTGCACTGTATGAATTATGAATATTCATTATTCATGTAGAATATTTTTGGAAATCTGTTTCGCTTGAAATTCAGGTTACTAAAATCTATTTATAATATTGCAGAATACACTTTCTTATTTATTGTAATTGCTTACCCAAAAAGACCGTTGTCGTTCATTTCGAGATCCAAATACAACGACTTCGGGAGACTCTCAGACAATTCTTGGAACCCAGAATCCGACTTGGTGCCATCATTGCCAATTAAGTTATTCAAGCGATTAGCATTCTTGTAACTCATCCTATCACGAATCCACCTGGCACGCTTGTCACGAGGATTTGGGTCTGATACGGTCACGCGAACTGTTTCTTTCACTTTCAAATCGCAGCCTCTGCTCCCACAGGGTATTCGTAGGTCACTTGGCTCCTTCATTGTGGTGAGGAGACTTTTTACTCTCAACTCAATCAATTATTAATTAAAAATTGCACATCTATTTGCTCCCTAATTTGTTCATTGATTGCTTCTGAGTAAGATGAGCAATAGATTCCAACATCCGGTTTACAATAACATATAGCAAGCTTATTCAGTGCAATCTTCCTTGAGAAATATTTAGGGCAGGTGCATTGAGAATAATCAGCGTGCGAATGGTGAGTGAGTGACTGGTTTTGTAGGGAATCCCATGGCGTCCGATTTAGATTGCTCACACTGATTTTCTGTCTGCGTAAGATTTGCAAGCTTTACATTTATGAATGTGTATGTGTATGCTATCAGAGAATCAGAGAATTTAACACGTTCTTTCGATTCAACTGGGAAGGAATATTTAGCTGTAGCAGACTGTGCACATATTTACTTTTGATATTAATAACGTTTACTTTACTTTTAACTGCTATTTAAAAAATATAACTTTTAAAACTGATAAATATTAGCTTGCGTCTAGTGACATGATCTTGTTTAACAAGTCTAAGAACTTCAATAACATGTGAATGTTAGGTAATGCGTTAATAGAAAGGTAAAATCTCAATGCATGATTAAATATATGACGTAAACGACACGTTGCATATGAGAAATAATGAAACCAAGAAGAGATACTTGTACTTTACTGTCAGTTGTCCTCCAAGATTTTTTGTGCAAGTTTTACTATCTTGCTAATTGTAAGTAAGAAATTCTTGAGCGAGTCAAGAATCAAGAGAGGACACTCACTCAGTCAACAAAGTTCGTAAGTTTCATCTTCCTAAGCAGCCACGCTATATATTTTATGAGATGCACGTACAAACTTAGTATTCAAAATACCAAATAACAAGTTGCAGATATCGATCAAATCCAGCAGTTTGTATATAGCTACTCATGCAGGAACCTTAGAATCTCGTATTTGTATTCCCTTGCTCACGGTCACGATATTTTAAGTGAATGTCTCAGCATTCAACTTTACTATAATAGGCAGGTAAAGTTTTGACACACTTGCAAAACTATATATTACGACACTGTATATTACGCTTGTGTAGTGCTCAAAACAATGAATCAAAGAGCATGAATAATTCAAGAGATGCAATAATTTCAGTATGAGAGACCACTGAAGAGAAAAACCGATATGAGATTGTGCCCAACTTTACACTAAAACTGATATTCATTTGCGAAATCTTCTGCTTCACTAAGTCTCCAGCTTCCTTACTTTGTGCAGACTGAGCCTGAGGAACCAACTTTCCTGCGAGCTAAAGCTGCTAAAATAAATCCATGTTTCTGTGTAAGTTTGTATGCATCAGCTTTTCTGTAGGGGTATTATTATCAATGTATCCATCAAATGATGATCCTTATTAGTTCGACGAAGCTAAAGCTCATTCCTGAGACGAGTTCGATATGCTAAGCTTCATATTTCATCCTTAAACGAAGCGTGTGAGCGTTTGGTGAGTTTACGCTCGAAACTCGTCACACATAAAACAGGAAACCAATATACCTCTCGGTCTCAAGGATGATCTGTTTACCACTCAAGCATGCACAGGAGTGTACGGAGGTGACGTGTTGAAAAATTCGGTTAAGTGGATATGACAGATAGAACAATTTGTAAACAAAAATCCGAGCCAAGAATAATTTTACGAGACCCACCTCCTCGAACTATTCGTTTCAAACTCTTGCTTCACCTGCTTTTCTCGTGTTAAACGTAGTTCAAAGCGATTTAGAAGGGTTGATTCTTTATAAGCGTTTCTGTCTGATAAGCTGCTGTCGCCGTACTAAAAATCAGACGACTGTGCCTGTGTGTAGTGTTGCACACGGAGTAGTTTACTACAGAGACAGTGTGTAACTCAAAATGACGGAAGTCAGAGGGCTTGAAACCTATCAGCAGGTTTATTAGATAATGAATTTATTCTATTCATACTAAATGATGAAGATGTGAGTTTAAAATACCAAAACAGTCATCAGCATACGCATAGAGACTCACGCACTTTTACGCATTCATCACGAAAACAGACTTGGACTGTGGCCAACGAAGCACGCAGCCCATATCAATATAGCAATCTAAAGCCATTTAATTAAAGCCACAAGTTCTTTTACGTAATCTATGAGACACATCTTAATCCAGTGTGTTACACTTCATCATCATAAATACATCGTGTTTGACACTGCAGAAATGTAGAGCATTTCTGAGGTTCCAAAGAGTCAAAATAATGCTAACCTCAAACAGCTTTTTGGAATGTCTAAGTGAAAACCTCAGAAAAAAGTTGAGAAATTGCAGCAAGTGAGACACAATGTTGAATTTGCTTTAATGTCCTTTCTAACGCATTTATCTATTTTCAAGTTTTAGTGTGGAATTTAAGTGCTTAAGCCTTACATTAAAAGTTAAGTTAAGGATTCCTGTTTTTATAAAAAATTAGGGATTCGCATTTACGGTAAACTAAATTGAAGCAATGAGCCGTACATTTACACGTGAAATCGAAAACCTTCTTAGCTTCTCTGTGTTCCCCTGCGTTCTTAACTATTTGTATAATTGGAAATGGGAACAGTCATATCACATGGACAGGATGTTGGTTTGGACTACTCTCATTCACATTCACAACTATGAAAATAAACAACCAATTACTGATGGGCAGGGAGAGTATGGAAGATTGGAGACCTCGACTTGCAAAAGGATTCGAACAGTAATTAATTATGAATATATAAATAATAATAGAGCGTTTACTAATTAACAAAGTTTTACAGATTATTAGTAACATCGCGTTGTACTCAACGATACAATGGTTAAGCTTGTTGCACAGTGCCTTTTACAATGGACACATTCAACCAAGCACTTCTTTCAGTTTTAATATTCCCAACACATCTGCAGTGTTTCAAAACTTCCTAAATGTATACATGGACTTCGTTGGTAGAGTATCAGTTAACAGAATTGGGATACAAATTGTACAGTTGATGCTGCAATAGAATAATTACAGTTTTAATAATAACAAACAAAAATCATTTTTCATAAGTTGAACTGTCTAGAAATAGAAATTATTCTTTTTCTGCTTCGCCAGCGGTGTCATCATACTGCACAGAACATTTGGGGTCTTCAATACTGAAGTAAGGAATCTTATGATAAATTCCATGCGACTTATCAGGAGTTGACTGCTCCAAACGACTGGATGCCTCCCCCAATTCCCAACGCTTAGAGGTCAAGTCCATTCTACGGTCAGGCTTATTTTCGAATTCATATTTCGTATTAAGAAGTGCATCTGCAACAGTCGTCAATCTACTTGCAATTTCCTCTTCTTCTATATCAGTTAATCGAGTCTTCGGGTCCTTGTTCACTTTCAGCCTCTTCTTCTTTGTGGAATCCAGATCAAGTTCTTCGTATAAAATGTTGAGCATATTTAATTGTGACAACTCATCTTGTCCAATATCAAGTTTTGCATAGCAATTAGAATAAAGTACGATCAAAAAGTCTTTCGTAGAAGCAGGATTATTGACTGCAGTACGATTTTGTGTCTGCTGTTCTGTGGTTTTGAACGGAATAGTTGTTTCTCGCTGGTAGGTGGAATTTAAAGTAAATGTTTTTCTACCAAATTCAGGTGTTTTACAAATAATCGGCAGATTTCTTGGGAACTTAAGGTATTGTTTCTGTATGCAAGATAGTTTTCGCAGATTCCAAATCCGTACTTCCTAGAATTGAAGCAATTTTCAAATATTGACACCTCAGTAGGTATACAAATTATTAATTACCACATCCTCAGCATAACTGACGAGTATCGGGTCATCGGAGACGTGATTGAGTACTTGCAGTCCAATGATAGAGCAACGGTGTCCTTCAATTGCGAATTTAACTTCACCTAAGCTTAGATAGCTGAAGATTCTTATGACACCGTCGTCACACCCAGCAATAAGGATTTTTAAAGACTCTGAATACGCCAAACAATTTGCTCCCTGAAAACCCAACTACCTATTAATTTTCTACAAATAGAAAATTTAGCTAAAATTTGTGCTTCTTACCGATGGAAAAGATGAAACTGTGGATTCGCTTATACCTGAGAGGTCCTTGCAAACAACGCTAAACTGCTTGTCCCTACTGCATGTGGCGACAGTCTGCCGTTCTTTCAGTACCACCAAGTCTTTCACAGCGTCATTGTGGCCTTTGTAATAAGATATCGCTTCGTCTTTTTGTAAATCCTACGAATAAATCCGTAGATTATGTATATTTTTGTCAACCTTACATCTTCATTTTAGTAGATGCACCTTTATTCGTATTTGATGAATAGTTCCTCGAATCTTTCTGTGATTTGTAAAAGGAGTTTTACGATTTTTTACAGCAATGATTGTGATTCCTCCTTCGAAATCTCCTATTAATATTTTGGATCCACTGTGTCCTTGTAGATAGGAAATACAGGATGGGATGGATTCTAGTCCAACTATCCTATGAGTCTCAACATGGCCTTCGTTCTTTATTCTGCAAGGATTAGTTCCTTGTTTTAACGCGTTGAATTGTTTGCGAGGTAGAATTTCCAGCCCGAGAGAATAAGTCTCAATTTCACCTATGTCATAACTAAAAAGTAAAATGTTATTTAATCCAGTTGAGGTACAAGTTTTCCTTTGTGCAAAGATGCAAGTAGTACCATTGAAGTTGTCCTCTTGTTGTGGCGAAGATGATCATCTTCAGATCATCAGCGTACACAGCATCTACCACGATGTGAATTTGAGATCTCCTTGATGTTACATGAGTTTGAATATTTGATGGCTTATATTCTATCGTCTGGGACCAATCTAAAATGTAGGTGTTGACTAATCTCAAAGATTGAGACTCGAACAATCCAACAGCTCCAAATTTACTGACCGCTACTAGAAAAAAACCTCCTCGTACATTTGGTACAAGGAGCACTCTTACAACCGTTTCCTTAAACTGGTCATTCATTTAAACCAATAAACAGATATGTAATATACATACAGTTAAGTATATTTTGATCATATTAAGCAATACCTTGCAATGGGGAAATGGTTTAAACTCTTCATCCATATACAAGACCATGATTTGAAGTTTGCTTACAACTTGAGGCACAGCTTGTAGTACAGATTATTTATGAAAACAAGTTGTATTATTATTTTGAAATATTCTCGGTGTCTGCAGACAGCTCCAACTTCCCAACTTGGAATTACTTGGCAGAATTTCTTATGTTCTTACACAAGATATACCGAGTTTGGTCGATATGTTTATTCGTTGTTGTGTTGACCAATGGAAGCTACAGCTTTTGAGTGCTCGGATAAATGTAAAATTAAGTCTTAACTACTTTCAATTAAGATCTCTTATGTTTGTACTTTATTTTTTTGTATCATAATAGCCATAGCCATACTGTTCAGAAATTATCAGTTGTCTTATTGTTACATTATTGATTATTGTTGACAAAATCTTAGTTGGTAGAACGATCGAGCGTTAGTGAAAGTATAAATAAAAATATTGTCTGCCGAAACTGCCTTTCTTCACCACTCGAGAAGCCCAGGCATGTACTTATCAATGAGACTCTGGTAATAAGGCTTCAAAGCTTCAATATCAGGGACATCAGTGCATTTTGTGTACAAGTCGTACTTGCTACAAGGACCATTTAGTTAATATTAGTCATGTGTCTCGCATGAAATGAAGGTGGTTACAGACTTAATGGACTCACTTGAACTCCTTGATCCACGGAAGCATTTCCATATCCTTATTTTCACAAAGGTGATAGTAGTCTTTGCCTGAGTGCCATGGGTAGAATGAGTGGAATCTGTCAAGTTTAATGTGATTATTTTCATATTGTTGTAGCTTATGAAAATGTAAGTTATAGAAGATAGAAAAGACATATATACCTGATCATATATAAGGCCTCTTCAGGAAGGGTAGATTTGTTATGCTTAAGAACTCTATACATGTACTCATCATGTCCCCAGGACATCGTTACGTTGGAGAGTCCACAGTTTGTTGTGTACATTCCATTCTTAGTGCTAAAAGTAAAGTCACACAGAAATGAGAGAAAGTTCTTCGCTCACGAAGACTTGTTGTAAGAATTTCTCATTCCAGATGGAGAAAGCGTCTCTCCGTTAGAAATGAAAGTCTTCTTCACTTACTTGTATCGAGGATCCTTTAAATCAGGATTAGCTTCAAAACTAGTCTCTCTGTAAACAATTGATGGGCCGTATTCACATCCAACGGGGAAAGTATCGCCCACAACTGCCCATTGCGGCTCATCATAAAACGCCATAAGCTGTAGGCGAGTAAAATGGGTTAAAATTGAAGCTGATGCATTTGTGAGTTCAGAATGATGTAAGAAAAATGTTTGAGAGAGGAGAGCTCACTTTTCCCAAGTCGTGAATAAGGCCAGTGAGATGAAACCAGTCGAGGTCAGGATGATCTTGCCTAATCCTCTCAGCCGTTTGGAATGCATGGACAATATTCGGAATGTCAACATCGGGGTCGCTTTCGTCCACCAGATTATTCAACTTCTCGAGAGCATCCAGAATCCCCGACTAGAGAAAATAATAGAAACCACAAAAATACAATTTATTACTTGACACTGTTTCTTCTGCTACTGCCACAAGCGTATCAGAGACACATGCATAGTCCTCAGTCCTCACACCCAGGAAAGATAAGTCTCTGTGACACTACACACTTTAACTTGGTCTCTCTCTCCGTACAACTGTACAACGTGTAGGAGGGTGCAAAGTGCTTTCTTCCTCTGCTTTCTACACGAGCCTTATGTATGGAGAGAAGGATGAATCTCCCACTATTGTGTAGTACAGCTTGTGTGAAATAATGTGGGTTGGGTACGCTTGTTGGGCTCTGGTCTTTCTGGTTGTAAAATACGATCTAAATAAAATCTCTCGGCCAAAGAGTGACATTTGTTAAGGCCCGAGAAATATACTTCTTGAGTCATGAATACGAAATGACTTGGGAAAGGAAGGAAGGAACTTGGAGAATACATTTCCTCTTTGTTCAAAGAGTATTGAAATGGGATCATGTGGGATCAAAAGACTCCAGAGAATCTGGATGGACTGACTTACTACTGCTACACACAGCCTTCTGCTGGAGCTGTACCTTCTCATTCATGGAACTTTGGAAGAAGTAATAGCAGCTGGGGCAATGTGAGTCCACACAAGTTTAATTGCTCCCTTAAACATTACCTACATGGACTTTCGAAGTATTTTATTCTAGGGGTATTCCAACTTGAGACAATCCTTTCGGGGATAATTATGTCTAGGTCTTGGGTTTAGTTTAACCTTTGATCCCATTTCCCTCACGTCTTAAAAGGGAGAAATGCCATATTGCCTGTGTGGGACTGAAAGGAGTCTGAACTGGGTGTCCCAGTTACATGTTACATTCTTCCCACACACAGTTTATATTTAATCTTATAAATCTTGTGAAATAATGTTTGCAGGAGCAAAGATCATGTTGGAGGCTGAGAGTTGAGCAATGTTTCAAGCAATCTGGTAAAGCAAGAAGTGCTTGTTTACACGTACAATTATAGCATTTGTGTAATTGCATTAGGAGTTTATCAGCAAGTTTTCTAATGACTGTTCGTTAAGTAGAAAGGTCAAGAGGAGAATGTTTATGAAGGAGGAACTTACTTTGAACTTATCGAACTTGGTCCAGTGAGCAATTCTCTCTTGAACAAACTGGACAGTTTGATTCGTATGCATCTCAAGGTAGGTTTTCCTCACTCGTTCTTTAATGGGATCATTCTCATCGATTGAGTAATCTCTGAAAGCTGCGATGGGTTTAGCAGCAAAGTCTGCTTCTGGACGGAGATGTTCCGAAGGATCGATGTACCTCACCGATTCCAACTATCGAAAAGATATCAAATAAATTTTTCATTAGGTCATTCGGTCTCAATTTTTCCTGTGTAATGGTCACAGCTAGTGGCTATCACCAGACACACTCTGAGAATACACTTGGACAATAAGAGGAGAGAGCTACAGAGATACAGAGAGAGAGCTAAGAGCTAATAGAGAGAGAGAGAGAGAGAGAGAGAGGAAAGAGATGAGACGAATCAAATAGACTTCTTACCGTTGTTGAGGATGACTCGCAAGGCATCTTTCTCTTTAGTCGTGAATTATTAAACTGATTGTAGGCAAGCACTAATCACTTGAATCTAATAAAAAATTACACCAAATTGGCAATAAAAGTCAGAGAGCACTTTGTGCATCAAAGTTCGGATGATGGGAATGTGACAGGTTGGTCGGAGGATGGGTCTTTTTATATCCCTCGAAAGAAACTGAACTTCTGAACGTCGGTATATCCTCGTGTACAATACTTTTCAGTGTTCCAGCATCTCTCCAGTTGTAGCGTTTGGGGTTGGTGGACAAATTGACCTAACTCAATTGTAGTTCCCACTTATCTTTTCATCTTGACGCACTGTGGTGAG
>JAQGAD010003000.1:0-11500 GCA_034696625.1 Isotomurus palustris
GACATGCACACAAAAAGATGATGAAATAACCTAACTGCGGGAAACATAAAATTACGGGGCATTCAGAGAATCCTTCACCAATCAATCTTTATTCAGATTTAAAAATCTAATTTTGCTTTTAAACTTACCATTTTTTTTATTTTTAATCCTCCCGGTGAATTCTGATGTCATACATGACGTGTCGTTGTCGTTAGACATGATGTCTGACGTTTGAGAAGACGTCTTTGAATACTGATTAGATTTTAATAATAATTCGTTTAATTGATCACTTTTGTTCTTAAAATGACCAAAAATATACGAAAGAACTCACCTGGTAGGAGGAGTGATGAACCAGATTGTATTTTTCTGGCGATCTGACGTTAATTTGAAGTGAAAACACTCAAATTGAAGTTTTAGTGTGCGTTGAGATAGTTGAGATAGTTAGATAGTATTGAGATAGGGTAGAAGTGATTCATACCCGCCGATTGAATTTTGGGTGGGAAAATATGCGACCGTGAAATCTTCTGTGGGTCGTGTCCACGCAAATTGCAATTGTGCAATTTGCAGCAGATGAGTTGGTATGCCTTGAGCAAGGTCAGCGCTGCAGAGATGCAGCGATAATGATTCGAAGCCCTGAAATCTGCGATCGCATATATGCAAGGGAAATTACAATAGTACTGAAACTGGTAAGCGGTTTGTATTAACTAAATTCAATACGCTCATCAGTTGCTGTTGTTGTTATTTTTGTAATTATAGGTAAAACACCATTCTCCTCTTAGGAGTACTGTTGGAGCTTAGGTATGCCGCTTTCGTAGTGGGGGCGTGGTGGCGTGTGCCAGTGTTCTGGTACGTAAGGCGAGAGTGGCCTGCAATTGTAGGTCTCGCAACCTTTTTTCTCGTTTTGGGCCACCCTTTTACGTACGTATAATCAACACGATGATGGCGCGACCGCTGGTGGAGCCTCTTCCCCCAATGGACCTACTTCAAGGCCAGAGCAGCCCTCCACGAATGCTGTGGGAAGGCAATCCCTTCCAGCTCTTCATGACTCCATTGAGAGGGGAGGTTTATTAAATTTAATTTTACCTTTCTAATCAACTAGTGACTATGGGGGTAATACAAGAAAGGAAAGGCATGAATATGACCTGCTAGTCTTTCCTTTAGGAGCAGTTTGATAATCAACACTATCATTTCAAGTTACTTGGGACGGATCAAAAAATATATACTAGAAACAAAAGATCCATCCAGTCCTATTTCCAAAAACTTTTTGATTGACTGTTGAATTAAGGAGCCATCTCTCCCCAACAAAACCGTTCCAGCTTATAATGCTGATTCAAAACAGGTAGGGTTTTTTGCAGGTGGTTTAAGTCTCGTTCATATATTTTGGTAATTTCTTTCCCACCGCACAGTGAGACTGTGAAAAACATAAATTTACTACACACATTTGTATTCTGTTCCACGCACAGCATTTTGAAGAGCTAGCTGTCAGTACGCGTCCTCAACGTGGATCTGCGCGATGTCAATTCGAGTCCAGATGCCAAATAGGCACTTGTTTATTGTTCCAACAAAATTAAAGGGTCTCGGTATTGTTCTTTCGTTCTTTCTCGTTTCTTGGAATCCGGGTAATTGCATTTTATGTCTCGATAATTGCAGCGATAATGAGTTTTTTCTGTAGCTTTCTAATGCAAACATACAATTTTTGGTCTACGCATTGATCCTTATTTTTGTTTAACGAACCCAATTCTCTTAGGTCCATGAGGAATATAAATGGGACTTTGGTACAGCACCAAATCTTCGAGTTTGTTGAAGTACAAACCCTCCACAACTCCACAAATTTTCAATCGTACAACCAAACATAATTTGTTAGTATTTCTCTATTTAAAATAATCATAAAACACATAATAAAAAAGTTTAGACGTTCAAGCTTTAAGTATCTAGTAGAAGTAGGTTTGCGCAATGCGGCACCTTTTATACTGTTTCGCCTTCTTTTGTTGCATCGAATGCCTTTATAGCTGTCTTAGCTGCTTTTTTTTGTAGTAATCGACCCGTGAATATCCATCAGTGTTACCGTCATGCCTTCTTCGTTACGTTTGGGTGTCCTTGGTATTTGAAGCTGAACTCTTATTAGCAATGAGATACATGTTAACGGACCTACGCATAAAGAACAAGTGCTCATGGAACCCGCACAACTCACCGCGTCAACTTCCCCGTAGGTCATAAAACGAGTTTTGACTTCATTTTGTTGACTTTGTCATCGATTTAGTATAAATTTTGCCTTTGGAATGGCATAGAGAAAACATTAAAAGGTTAAAGGGCCTAGCAACCATGTCACTTTCCAGTACACAGAGATCTCACAGATGGCATGCAGTGTTGTTAGTATGTTCCGTCCAAGGCTGTAGAAGCTTTGCTAAATCGTCTCTTTGTAGATTAAGTTGTCTTACTTGCAGTAAATTCAATTCTCCTTCCTTGTACGATGTAACCTTCTTGTCTACCAGCAAACACTTTCACGGAGTTTATACGGTCTTAGTCAGTCTTATATTGAGGAAAAAACTAGAGGGCGGATAGTGTGTGTGTTGTGGTGGACAAATGGTATTACATTTAAAAAATATTCGGGTTACTAATTTAGATTTTTGGGATCTAAGTTTAATTTGAAATTGTAAGTAGCTTTTTCATAATAATATTATTATAGTGATTTAATTTCAGCTGAGTGCAGAGCACAGTTTGTCAAGTTGACAATACAACCTTCAAATGTATAGCGCACATGATTTACTTCTTCAACGAGCAGACGTACTTTTTGCAGAAGCTAAAGATGCATTATTGTTGAAAATAGTCGTCAGGTTATTATGCTTACCGTCATTGGAAAAACACTTTGAAAATTGACACGTAAAGTAATTTTTACATTGATAATCCTCTGGACCTTCCACATTAGCACTTCATTGCGGTCGTTGTTTATTTATTTCAAATTGATCACTTCTCAAACATCTCAAAACATCTCAAATTCTCTTCAACGATCAGGTTCATTCGATGGCACAGAAGTCATAAATGCTTGCTTCTGCTATCCGAAGTACGATTTAATTAGTGTTATTGACAATTCGGAATTTGCAAAAAGCACAGCTGCGATGTAGTAGAAGTAAGATTCTGGGAACAGTTGCCAAACCTTTGTTTCTGTTAACGTTTCTGTTTCGAAGTCGACATTAAGATTTTATGAAGATACACATCAAATATCGTTAGAAATATAGAAGTAGTTTCTGTATTTCTACGCGCTTAAAGTAAAGTTTTTTAATGTCAATGCATCTTCGAATCGATAGGATATCCTCAAGTAGTTGTTATTCTGAGTGCATCGTGCCAAACACCATGCTGCTTTTTGGGTTTGATAGTATTGTAACGTATAATAAAAATTTTTTCATTAGTCACCACCTTGCAATTAGGGTCAGAAGCAGAAATTGTCATACACCTTTGCATACGCATAAATCAGTTGCCTTGCCTAAACCTTGCCTCCCCAGTCTTTAAATATTCGTCCTACTTCGGTAAGTGATCATTTCTTTTCAAAGGGAAAACCAATCTCGTCTGTTTCGTTTAGTGTAAGAAGTGTTCGCTACTTAGCAAATAAGCAGCCTAAAATCTATTAGCCTCCACAGCCCAAGGGCATCCCACCTGATCAGGCTTTTGCTGTACCACTTTGACATTTTCCAACCGCACTGTAAAAATTTACAGATTCTAAAATGGAACACAAAGGATGACGATGCCTTAAGACAATAGCAAATTACACTTAGCCAGGAAAGCGAATCTATGGAATGCAGCGATGATGGTGTAAAGGTAAGGTCCTTGCAAAGGAGATAAGAGTTAGCGTAGCATATTGCCTCATTTCAATACGTACAACGCCGCCAAAACAATTTATCCCTTTGTATTCAATCTTCATTTAATCACACAAGATGGAGAAAAACAGATACATTACTCACACAGGCACACAGGGGATCGCAAACAAAACTTATTCATAAAAAGTGCATATGTGTGTATCGCAAGTTTTCGGAAATGCGTAAAGTTAGTTATAAGCCCGCAAAATTTCATAAGTGACTACTCGTGATTAGTTTGTTGTGCTAAATTTATTTATAATCCCCAAAATTCTACCTTTGTCACTGTTCACCTTGATCTGCACAGCCAAATTCAATGCCGTCCGACACTCTAAAGAAACAGTAGACGTAAATGAAGTCTAGTTTGATAGGAGCTTATGACTTGTGTCGTTTTGCAAAATGACGTCTTCAATCATGATAAAGTCATACATACGTACAAGGTGTTTTAAATATTTTAATGCATTAGTAATATATAATTTTAATACTGAGTGATTTGTTGTCCTTACAGACACAGACGAGTGCTTACGTATGACGAGTGACTTACCATCAATGCATTGAATGTGTATTGCATAATGGTGTGGTAGGTAAAATTTTATACTATGGCGTACCCGATATTCGCCAAGATCTACACCTCTACAAAAAAATAGGCCGCACGTGGGTTGACTTGGCCAGTTTTTACACAGATCTGATGTTGATTTTTAAAGGAATAGCATATACGCGTTTATACTGATTGTAGGTTCTGGTGGTTCCCTCTTTCCTTTTCATTTTGAGAAATTGTCTCTTTTAACACAGTTGATTGGCAAGTTTTATTATTGAGTTTAAAACGAATAACTAAATGGGTATTTTACACATTTTCAAATCTATGCAGGACGACAACTTGGTTTTTTGTACCAAAGCTGTAGTCAGCAAAAGCATGAGAATTATTCCTGAGTCACAGGATGGTAACAACCCTGGACCAATTTTCGAATCCAATTTTTTCGGGGAATTCCAGTCGTCAGATTATGATCAAACTTGTTTAAAAGTCACAATGTACACGTTTCTGAATAAATTTGCGTATAATCCAGTATATGCAGTAACCTAGTAATCTGGAGAAACAATCGCACGCAATTCACTTTGGAATAACTGAGTCAGACTCATAATTTACAGCGTTTGCCTATGCTGATAAAGAATCATGACATCCTCTACTATCTGCTATGCCAGGATGGACAGAACTTAGCTTTGAGTAAACGTCAACGTCTTCCTTCGGTAACCAGGACAGTTCATTGTTAATTAAAGCTAAAGTAGTGTTAGTAACGAAGCTTAAAAAATCATTAAAACGTAAAATATCCTGCAGTAGTCTTCTTGCTTGCGCTTCACAGATGACAGGAAACTGAGCCTGGATGCTTAAGTACGACATTTCCTGTAATTTCATAGTCAAATTCCAGCATGGATGGATCTGTCGATTCAAGCCCTAATATTGGCACCGGATCCCCAGTATACTCGTCGGTCACATGAAAAATAAAGCAGTCCGCTTAATAAAACGAATGGAAGACACCTGTAAAATCTTAAATTACTTGTATTTTATTATTGACAGTGATGAATCACACTTGAGGCGTTATGTGATTCGTTGCTTGTAGATAACGTCTTCTTTTCTTTTGTAAATTTGAAATGGAATTGTATAGTACATCCTGTACTTCATTCTTGTCAAAACCTTCCAGTAACTGTCACTCTGCATTCAAGGCCTGCAGAGCATCCAAAATTGTGGATAGAAAATTGCAAATTAAATTCTCGGTTTATTTTTAGTTTTAACCTGACGGCTTGCTAGATATCCGGAAAGCGGTTTTGAGTAAGTAAAAAGACCCTTGTATTTGTGTCCGTATAATATTAGGATTCTTTTTGACGCGACAGAAGAACCGGACATGTTCAGTAAACTCTTCCACAAAGAAAGAATCCTGCTTTTAATTCCTTTTCACTAATAGATCGGGGGACGACGTTCTTCATGCGTTTACTTGGATTCATAATCGAGATTCAAAAACGCCTTCATAGGTCTTGTAAGTGATAATGCTGGCGATAACGCGTGAATAAAATGCATTATGAAGTGAGACCACAATTTACATTGGAAGTAAGCATTATTCATAGTGCTTCACAAAAGGATGCGAAACCATATGTGCTGAATTAAGTGACAATTAGGCCCTACTTTACACCTAGGCTACAAAACTTATCCTTGGTCCTTGTAGGTTTGGGTGACCCCAGTGCTTCGGAATTTTAGGGTGCACTGTGTGCCATTTGACAAAACTCGATTTACTCGATTTGATTTATTAACGATTCTCTCTTTTGTGTATGTAATATTTCTCAGAAGCAATCATCCATACTAATGTCTTAATATTAATTGTTTATTGTTAAATTAATTGTTTCACAGGAATGCGGGTCAAGGGGAACAAAGGTAAGTGCGTCGTAAATAGTGAAATTGGTAATCATCCATGTGTGTTGTTTGATCATTTGTACGTTGATGCGTGTGTGCTCGTGTGAACCAAAGCAGTCATGATGATGATGAAATGGATGATTTCATGTGTTATGTCTGCCGGGCTCGGGTGGGTTGCGTGTCTAAAATCATGTGGAATGTAGAATGATTGAGGTAAGAGCCGCAGCTTCAAGAAATGGATATCAAAATAAGAGTTTCCGCTTGATATCAGTCAGAGTTTAGTCGTATTGTATGATTTCTGTACCTCTGTTAGGGTATCTTTTACTCAGGTATCAATTAGTGAACAGACGTTTACCTATGGCATAGATTTCACAATAGATTTACTTATTTATTGATGAATTTAGTAGATTTAGAAATTGATTGACAAATTTTATACATACTTTATATGTTAGTTATCCTTCGAGAACGTGTTCAATGTTAATGTCAGTTTTTGTCAAAATTTATTTCAATAAATTAAGTGAAATATGAAACGTTTCAATTTTTACCAGATGTTAATTCAATCATCTTTTCAAAATACTTAATGCTATACTTACAAACTTGAGGCTTTTTTACTATAATCATTTGAATATTATTGTAAAACGTACACCTCTATGTCCAATTTACTTAAATGGTCCATTTTGATGGTTCCCTGGATCATTACTGAACTTATGCTGGGATTATCGCCTAGTACTAGATTTAGACAATAGCCATGAGAAAGCGTCGAAGTTGTCTAGAAGTCTGCGGATATAGTGAATATTTAACTTATGATGAATTACAAAATATCTTTGATCTTAAATAGCTTAGTAATTAGTAATGACACCAGGATGTAATTTCGTAATGGGTGTCATGTTTTTCGTTGGTGCGAAATGGTATTTTTATGGGTGAGGGGTGTCAAGTAATTGAGTGATGAGTGTCAAAACGACATTTGATGGATGCGGTCTAGCCGGTTCGGTGGATGATGGTGTTAAAGAGTCACTTTCTGGGTGCAGAATAGAACGTACCTTTTACGGTTAGGTGGTGGTGGGTAGCGCCAAGGTTTAGAAAACGACGTACAGAGAAGAATTTGAATAACTTCTTCTCGAGATTCTTTTAGTCAGCTGCCACGTTGGTTTCCAGCGGTCGTTATTGGTGAAGAATCTATAGATTTCGACGTACGAAGTTGCTAACGACCAGGTTTTTCACAGGATTGGAGTTTCTCAGGTTGGATATGTAGAAGACTCTTAGGCCTCAGGAGTAACGTCTTAGGATTCGAGTGAGTCTTTTTTTCATCTCACTCAATCCTTGGAGCCTTTTACATTTGTTTCCTCTTCGAATTCTTCAGGGTCTTCAAAAGGCCCACTCTACTCTGAAGTGGTGACGACGACAATGAGAAGAAGAGTTGGATTTTGAACCCGGAAGACGAATTCGGGACTGAAAGGGCCGTCTGCCAGTGGGCCGTCAACTTTGCGTTCCCAGAAGCAGCAGAATCGCACAATGGAGAAGCAGTTGAAATGTTCCTTGTGTTCCAAGAGAGTCTCTGCCGCCAGTAATCTGCGTGTCCACGAATTAATTCACAGAAACGAGAAACCGCACAAGTGTTACCATTGTCGGAAGTCATTCCGGACATTTCCGGACGGCAAATAACATGCGTGTCCGTGAGTTAACTCTCGAAAGGAGTCACAGACCTCCTCAATAGCCATTACCTTCATTCCCCCCCATTGAACACTATGAATTAGGTTTTAAACTGAACAGTTTTTATTCAAAACGCTGTGTCATTACATTTCATTTTAGTTATGGTAAATAAATTCAACCAAATAAAGGTCCAAATTTACAACAAACTCTGCTGAGTCAAGTCACTGTTTTAGTCGCTCGTCCAACATTCACCATCTCGTAATTGGCATTTATCCCATTTGCTGTCATGCAGTTGCACGAGTGTGCAGTTGCAGTGTTTCCGTTGCAGATGGATTCCTCGTTGATGTTGGATTGTGCGTCTCCAGCTGTTAATCTGCATGTATTTATGGCGGAGGCCGGCACAAGCCACACACAAACACATGTTCGCAATTTCCGTTACTCCCAGCGATCTTTCCGTTGACTTGGAGTACACCCAAGATCACTAGACCGTCGTCTGTCTGTAGAGAGGAGAACGGCGGAGGAGTCTACTCATCTTGGAGTACACCTGTAAACGTATAGTGAAGAGGAACGAGTGATTTTTCAAGTTGTCATGAAGAGAAGTGACCGTGAGGAATGGAATGGATTGACATTTTAGGAACATCTTATTGCAAATTAAGGGGGTCTTTGACTTACAGGGGAACACGGGGTACAGAGGGGGTTATAAAAAGGGACACAGAGCAGAAAAGGGGGAGAAGGGGGAGAAAAGAAATTCAGAGGAAATTTAAAGGAGGAAAATCTCAGCTAGCTCACGGCCAGCAGGAAGGGTCCCGAGAACAGCGGCAACGTTGCCCCGCTGCACAGCCAAAGAGAGGCATTGGAGGAGGAAATTAGTCGCGCGTTGGTCCTCCGTGACCTGCGCAATCTTACATCCTACCTTTTCGATAAGGGAGAGTCTATCATTTCCCCAAACTCCGAAAGTCTCCACGGCTAGGCACGAAAAAGAATCTCCTCTGAAGAAAGGAATACTTCTTCTTCTTCTTCTCTTCTGCCTGTGCAGAGGCTGCTCCACAGGCCGCAGCGGTAGGTGGTTGACGTAGGAGGGGGCTACAGTGTCAGTGCAGGTAAAATCCCACACCAAGGCCCTCGCCCGCTCCATGGAACGAGGGTCCTCTCCGGACGTTTTGGATCCGAAGTAGAGCACCCAGCAGGCTCCCGAAGAGATGGAAAGCCTGCCGGACGCAGGGCGCGGAGGATGACATCATCATCTTCGTCCTTTGGTATCATCATGTAAGTCTAAGTCATGTCGACTTTTGACAATGTCTCAAGCCTCAGTGTCTGATTGTCATAGCATTGAGATTCAATAATTAAGCTGTACCTGTAGTTCCAAGCTGGACCTCAGTCGTGACCTCTGGTGTGTACGAATTCCAAAAATTATGAACGTTTTTTAACATGGAAAGAGCACAGGTGACAGGAATTAATTTTGAATATTATCCTTTAAAGCCTGCTTTATTTTGCATAATTATCTGTGTAGTTGATCGTTCGATTAGGTTCGTTCGTTTGTGTTACTTTATTGTTAATACAACTGAGACGTACAAAGAGCAAACTAAGGAAAGGGAAGATGGAAGTGAGGCAAGGTGAAGTCGAAAGACTTGTTGGTAGGTTTCCACGGCTTTATTAGCTGCAAACAAACCAACAGCTTGCGAAGCGTCAGTTAGAAATCCGAAGTTTCTATTATGACACTAATTCGAACCGTTCGCATTCCTCAGGTTGATTTCCAAACTGTCGTGAAGTCCCAATCGTAGGACACTATAAAACAAAATGGGTGAATTGACAAGCACACAGCTGGCAGATTTAGCCGACAAGTTGATCTTCTCCTGTGCCACACTGTTGCAATCTCTCGGAGGCATATCCTTCGGTTTCGCAGACATGGCCTGGAAATTCCTTTGGATGAGGACCTTTGCGGCTTGCTTGTCCCAAGAGTGGAGACAAAGGCTGCGCAAACTGTGGTCTGTACTCCATTATTGTGCAGTTATGGTGTTGTTTGGTGGACTGTGGATCGTGTTCAAGGCAGGAGACGATTTCAACCGGAATGGAAGAACGACAGGTCCTCTTGCTCTCGCTGTTTCTACAGCTGGCGCTGTAATGATGGGATTGCTGAGAGCGCTTAAGTGTGCAGCCACGGTGGTTCTCATTCACAGATTGTTCACTGCTCCTGAGGAACTGTGGGACGCAGTGAAGGTGGTTCTCAACAATGGCATCTTGAAGGTGCTTGTTATGCTGTCTGTGTTCACCTTTTTCGCGATGTTGTCACTGGTGGTGGGGGTGCTGGTAGCTTTGGTGAGCCTATCGACACGAGGAACACAGCTGAGATGGAACTTAACTCCTACAATTCGAGACATAAATATGATCTTCGAAAATCGGCAGCACTGAGAGGGAGTAAATATATAAGCAATTGAATCAGTTAGCTTTAAGTAAAAGGTGCGTGAAGCTTGTATAATCTTGTTTAATGCAATTATGTGAGTAAATATAACGTTGCGATTAGCTTGTGAACAGAACGGTTTGAATAGGAAGTTAAGTTCTGAACCCAACGAGCTGACTGGAGGCTCACGAACAGCACCGATACGAAGTCAGCCAAATTAAGTCTCAATTGAGCTACTGCTTGGTAATATGTCAGCGAGAAAAAAACGAAGCCTTCAGTTCAGATTTTAGATTGGTGTAATAAAGTTCAACGGATTTTATTTTGGAAATCATTCTGCATAGCAATAATATGAGGTTGCGCCTTGATAGATCATATAGTTAAAAGTACTTGCGCACAGGATTCAGGAGACTTGATGAACTTATTCTTCCGCCAGTTGTGCAAACGTACAATAAGAAACGTTTTCGGTCTTCACTTCCTCCTTCGGTTCTTGCCGGTGGAGTTTCCTCCGGAGTAGATGACGAGTGCCAGAAGAAGAACAAGTCCTGTGGCGAAAACGAACACCAGCTTGGCTTCATCTAAAACTTTTAAAGGTTGATTCCACAGTTCAATAAGTAGGAGAACCGCAGCGATGACCGTTGTGATGTGGAGGACGAAGGAGAATCCAAAAAGCAGAGAGACGTGGAACAGTTGAGTCCAAGTCCACGTGGTTGCGGGTGGAAGTGAAGTCGTTGGATCGAAGAATGCGACTGTTTCGACGGAGAAGGCTCCGAGGATGAAAACGACAACGCTAACCAGGAACCAGGCTAGAAGCGTTTTCCCCCATTCGGCAGCCACAATTTTCACCGCCTTCTGCCCAACGAGAGCGAGGATGGTAATTTGCAGAAGGTATTTGAGCAGTTCGAACAGCAGCTGTCCAAGTGAGGCGTCGTCGATATTAAGGTAAACAGTGGGGAAACCCATTTTATGGTGTGATGGTGGTGCGTAGCGTAGCGGCGAAGTTAAAAAACAAATTACAGAGAGGTCAGTGCCAGAGCTCTATTTCTTAGTCCTTCTCGAGGGTTCTTGTCAGCTGCCACGACTGTTACCAGCGGTTGTCATTGCTGAAGTATCCATAGATTTTGATATCCGACAGTACATTAAGAATGCAATTTTCTCCCACCGCCATGGCCCATGGGTGTGGTCGAAAATGCCGTGGTGGCGTGGCGATGGCGGTGGGAGAAAATG
>JAQGAD010003001.1:0-11490 GCA_034696625.1 Isotomurus palustris
ATCTGTGATATCTTACGTTAAACTTGATGCAAAATTCTATAATATTATGAAGAGTTAATATTTGAATGGGTAGATTTTTGGAAAGGCGGATCACAAAAGAGATGAGTCAAAACCTTTCTATCCGGATGAGTTCCAGCAAAGTACAAAGTTTGTGTAGAACTTTTTATGATAAGGCTAATAACCATTTCTTCTTTTATGACAATTCTTCTCCTTGGAAGAGACACTTTATTTGAAGAAAGAGAGTCATTCGAGAAGCTGAGGAAACATTTCAAGTTCCTCCTGTCATTCATCCACTCATCCGTTTTTCTCCAGACAGGGACAGTGCTTCCTTCCCTACTTCCATCCCAAACTCCGTCTAAATCATCTTCCTCGGTGGAATCAAGATTCTTTCCACCTTTCTCATCTCGTTCCACCACAACAAAAGACATCCTCTTTTTCTCATTCTTTCCACCTCTCTGTCAAAACTGTACACACAAGTCCATTCCCTCTTCCCTCACTGTCAACGTGTCAAAGCATCCTAAGGGCTTCATCACTTCTCAACTGAAGCACAAAACTTTAAGTACTCACTGTGTGGGTACACGTCAATTTGCTTCCACAAATCAGTGAATGCTCGAGACAGGAGAGTTCCTACATAATCCACATCAAATTGCATCCCAGCCTAGTTCCAGCATCTGTCAATACTGTTAGTTTTACAGAGTTATTCACCCTGAGCTCATTACACGGACCGAACTTCCAGCCTATCTCTGGTCACAAAGGCTTCACTTCAAACCCACAAACTAACTTAATCCGCTTGAATTCTTGAATAGTAAGAGATGATGAGAGCCCGGATCCGGAAACCCCCTTAAGACCCATTTATCTCTGATTCATCAAGCTCCCGTCAACAACTCTCTCGCTCGTCCAGTTCAAATTACTTGACGACGAACATCTGTCTGTGTATCTTTATAAATCTGATATTTTGTCATGTGACACACTCAACCGAAAAAGCCTTCTACGCTCGGATTTTTCTCAAGTCTCAACGAAATCTCATCTGGCTAGTTAGAAGAAACATTTCCATCCAACATTTCTCTCTCCACCTAAGACATGAAATGAGATCACGATTCCTTTATAGAAACTATCCTTCCTCACTATCTCACAAGACTGTTGGACCTGTCTTAGCGGAGACTGAGTCTTAAATCAATTCATTAATAGTCTAGTGGTGGACTCCCATTTTGTATAAAATATAAGAGATCGCGAGGGGGAGAAGGGATGGGATAAATTGAAGTGACTAAAATTGAGCTCTTCTAGTTATCCAGGATAACGGTTTGCCAACCAGACGTGACATGAGTATTTACGGTTCTCAAATTTTATATAAAATTCCCTCAGTCACAACACCTTCCTCCTCGTATTCTTTCCACCCACCAACAGAGATGACAACATGCCCACACAACTGAATAAATGAAATACCCGATATAGGGTAGCAGACCTCGAGTACAAGATACACATCGTACAATTATTGCTTCGCAGAAGACCTCTTCTCATTCAGAATGTCACGTAGTCAAATAGAATAGAGGGAAGGAAAGAAAAAGGACGAGGACGGCCCAAGCAGAATCAACTCTTTCCAGGATCGTCTCAAGTGCGAGACAAGGAATTCCTCTTCATCTTCAATTCATTTCTCTCAAATGACCACAGCCTATACAGACTTGAAGAAGACTCCAAGAGTCGCACACCACCACCAACCGATGGATGAGGAAACACACAGCACAGCCGACCAGTAAGCACATAAAATGAGGAGACATGCACAGCTTACCTTTCCCCAATAAAGTGACATCTCCCACGTTCTTTCTCCCAAAGAAGTCAATTTAATTTATCAGAATTGTCTTTTTCGAACTCTGTCAAGAAATAACTTCACATAACATTTGTGCTAATGGACACCTCGTGCTCAATGAAGACGAGTCAAGGCAGCCACGACGTCTCTCCATGCACTTTCTTCCGTTCAACTCAACCGTTCAATTATTTTCTATCTCCGGAGAAGGAGGAGAAGGATGACAATAAGAGTGACAATGTCTGTCTTCATTGAAGCTATAAAGTGGAACTACGTGACAGGATAAAATACATAATAAGAGACAAACAAAAGGGAAGTGACACTGCCAAACTTCACCCACTGTATAGTTATACGACGCGTATAGTGTGTTCCCGTCTTCTGCCACGATGAGAGTGAAATACTGAATGATGATGACGAGAACTATATATGCAATAGGAACGAACATACGAATGGTGATGCTCACTCGCTTTTGATCCTTCTTCCTAGTCTTCCCTCAGAATACAAAGACAAGCGATGGAGATGGAGAGGGTGACAAATCTGGAATGAAATTCTAACCAAATGAGAAAGTTTTATGGCCCTTTTAACACTGTAGGCAGATGAACCATTCCGCAGCGAGGAGTTCTTTAGTCCTTACACAAAACACACGCAGATATATATCTGGAGTATTCTGGAGGCTGGGAATGAACGAGGACTTTAAGTGCACCTACACCAAGAGACTCTGCGTCAAAAGACTCACTGGCGTGGCACTTCTGGAGACTCAAGAGGTAAGTGTATATAATACAGAGAGACTTGTTGTTATCGTCATCACCTTCCTTCATTCTAACCACCGCACAGTCATTACCAAGACGAAAAGGATGAGTGGTTTTATATTCTTCTGTGTAGGTAGGGACACATTTACCCTTGAAACAAACAACCAACCCTTTTTTCTTTACCTCAACTGTTCTCTCTTAACCCTTCGTCCGTGTTCGATTACTCTATCCATCCATACACACACAGTAGACAGGTGTGGAATGACTGACAAAATATATTTCCATCATCATCCATCACTAACATCATCACTGCACCACCATGAGAGCAAGCATCCGATAAAACTACTTCATCATCATCATAATGCCATCCACTGCAGAATCCTAACAGAATATTCAAGAGATGTATCAGCTTTTTATCCCATAAATTGTCACTCTCTCTGGCTGGTCTCTCTTGAAAGCCTCAAATATGTCATCCTCCAAAGCATTTTACACTTTTACAGCTCGCATGCTCAAGGATCTCTTTGTTTCACTCTGCTAACACATACTACGCCATTATCACAAGATAACCACTTAAGCATCCTTGTCAACCTAGCTGGTCGGTGCGGACAAACAAAGATATAAATTATTGTAATGCAAATGGACCTGATTTTATGGAATATTCTGCTTGTCGCAAACGGGCAAACCTCACATGTTTCTACAAGACTACAAGCCATGCTGTGTGCACGCAATAAACTACGGATGCCTATTACTTTCAAGACAATAAAACACATGAAACTCTTCAGTACTTTACTACATTCAATGCAAGTTTTAAGCTGAGGATGAACAAGTAACAACTAGTCTGCCTTCTTCGTCTTGGACTATCTCCAGTGTACCTAAAACACTGTAATTTGATCCTAAACTGCAACCACATTTTTACTCTGAATTCATCATAAACACACCCCAAGTAGGTCTTTTATAGAGAGCGGAATTCACAGGGCGAAGAATACTTTATTCCTTCACAGACAAAAAGCTAACACTATTAGAAATGTGTAATAATAATCTGTTTGTGAATATTTGCATGTTTTAATGTGTAGCAAACGTGGACACACAGTGTGTCAGACTTCCGTCTCTTGTTTATGGCCCGTCTGTCTAAAACAATTAAACCCGTATATATACACTCTACGCTAGCTTTTCAACATTTCAAAGTTCCGTAGCTTTCAACACATAATGTGAGCTACCCTTTCTCTATCTTTCCAAACTAATCTTGGAAGATTTAGAATTCAGCTGACGGTGCTGAAGAACTTTTTATGAAATAACCTATCATCCTTTCCAACCAAATTTCATTTTACTCTTTCCTCTCCTCAGTCATCTTACACAACTTGTAAGTAATAAAACCCTCCCTTGTAAAAGTAAAAAATAAGTTCCTTCCTCGCTTTATATTCTCTTTAAAAAAGAAAGATTAAGATTTGAATAAGAAAGAAGCACACACAACTCTGCCAGCAGTTGCTCACGAAAGCCAACTCTCTCCTGTTGTTCTATCCTCAGCCTGTCTGGACAAATAGGGATATGTGGGTTCTATTTGATTCTAGGATGTAAAATAGATGGATAACTAACCCAGACCACACCATAGACCACACCAACCATCAACAAAAACTACGTCAGTTCTTGGAGAAAGTCAAAAGTTGCATGGTACTCGACGCCTAGCCTGTAATAAAAATGGGGGATCAATATTCAAATCATGATGATGCGATCCTTCTCTTTCTTGCATCCATTTAACTTCATTCCATAGTGTAAACTTCGTCTTTTGGCCTTACTAACTAAACCCTTCCTCTGGTTTTACACTTTTTGGCATCCTTCTTCATCCCTCTCCTTCCTACGATGAACAATCATGCTGCGTTGTAGCTGTGACTGGAGAAAGCTCACCAAACTCAACTATTAACTTTCTAAATCCTTCTAAAATTAATCCCCATCGCAGTTAAACTCAATCATTTCAAGGATTCAGGTGGTACGTAACCAACTCTCAATCTGTACCGTGATTTTCATGCATGCACACAAACCTACTTCCTAACTTTCATTCAAACTACTTTCCAGACTACAAAACTGCATATCATCGGATGCTTTTAGTCTGCCAGTTTTTTATATTTTTGCATGTGTGCTGATTCATAACAGTCGTTAAGTAAAACAGAGGATGAAATAAACACAGGAGTCGTTTAATGTATACTGCCATCCTGCGTGTCTTGATGGTCCCTTTGTCTTGTTCTTGTCAACAGTGCCATTACTTTGCGATCCATTCACGTCCGTAGCAATAAAAGTGAGATGAGTTTTACGAGACGACAAACCCATCCTTGAAGCAAATTCACTCTCCCATATTTCCCAGTAATATAAAGACAATAATAAAAACAATTATTGTTCACTCACTCACTCGTCCCTCATAATAGTCAATCCCACACATTGCAATGCTGGAGAAACAACCGCATCAGCATCTCTAACCAAACCACTATCATCCTTCGAACATTTCTCTTCTCTCTCAGCTTTCCCTATTTCATCCTACAATATTATGACAAAGAGTCGCTCCCTTCACCACTTCTGTCCGTCCGTGTGCTCTTCTCCTTCCTACCAAATATCCAATGGAAGAATAGACCATTTCATTCACTCCATGTAACAATACACTATAAAACCCACATTGCTCTCAGCATCTTTGAGAAATGATGACGGAAGGATGTCCGTCTCTCAGTCATTTCCTTCCTTCCAAAAACTCACGAAGGCTGCATTTTACTCTAAAAAACCCTAACCTCTCTGCATCCCCAAAACAACATGATGTGGGCAGTGGGCTAGTCTGTAGATAGCAATAAGCTTGTGTTCTCCATCCATACGCAGGCCCTAAACCGTAATCGAATAATAATACTGTCTGATGTTTTCCCAATAAGAATAAATTAATTGGAGCAAATGCCCTCGAATTACTTGAATCTCGGTTAAATTAAAACAGTGTTTCAAACAAGTCAGAAATGAGTATTGAGAGTGCAGCAAACAGCAAGTACAAGTGTGAGATCACACTGGACATACGAATTCGACAGTGAAAGCGAAAGCAATACTTATAAACTAGTATAAATTACAACGACGACAACCCCTAAGTCTTCAATCGGAGAGAATAAATGAAAAGAAACCCTTCGCTGAACAGAGCCGTCGAATCTCATATGTGGATGATATGTGTGTATAGAGGCAGTGAGTGAAAGTGAAGAGCGAGTTTTGTTTGAGATGAAACAGGAAAAAGGTTTATTACTCTGAGAATTTGAGTGTTGAAAATATTGTGTGGCAAGAAGTCTTTCAAACCCCATCAGAAACAACATTACTCAGCAAGTGCAATAATATTCGCAGAAATGAAAAAAGAGAGAGAACCACCACTGGCTTTTTATGTCCATTCTTCCTCTTTCTTCATAGACTCTCCAGCATCCTCGTGCTTTCTCCTCTCTGCGATGATTCCTCCAGAGTGGTGGTGTCCTGGGCACTAGGCCAAAAACACCACCACTGCCATTCATTCATATATATACACAGTTTGAAGAAGAATATCATCCGAAGAGTCAGTGTTGGTGGTGTGTGGTGGTCTTTTGAAGAAGATCCTTAACCATTATTCGCAACTGCGGCATTCTTCCAACCCATTCCAACAACACTTTCCTCCTCCACTCGCTTCCTATACATACCAATTTCATTCGCACCACTGCCACTACGTCTACTAAGACTACCAACACTGCCACAGCACTGCTTTCTCCAAGGATCACACAAGGACTGCAACCGTTGCCTTTTTAAATTAATTTTTAAACTTAACTGTCTATCCCATGCTTTCTTAAATCTTAATTAAACTCCAAGTAGTCCGTGCAACCAGCAGTTTAAGTGTTTTATACTCCTAATTGTGAACTTAATTTGTACTCAAAACTCGGACATTCCGGAAGGATATCCTGAATCTTTCAGATTTATAGTAGTTAGTGTATGCTCCTGGTGGATGTGCTGATGATGATAGAAGGGAGCCTTCTCTCTCTCTCTTCTTTCTCATCTCATCTTGTATTCTCCTTTTTGGCTTAATTACTTTTGACATCCCACTCCCTGATTTACGTTACGTATATTCCATCCTCGGTCCATAAAATCTTTACTCTTGTCTAAATTGCCCCCTCCGTCCGTCCGTCACTACTACACACACACACATTCCCTTCTCTACTTTCCTCTGTAGGCAAACTTCATCTATAAAACCATAAAACTATCTCACTCAAAGTAAATCCCACCACTCCACTTTCACTATCAACTATGCAAAACTATCTCACTTTCCAGTGCACGAAGCTTCTCCCTCTTTCTCTCTAATCTTTTTCTGTTGTTATTACACCCCTAAATCTACGAGTCTCTGTTTTAAAACACAATGAGCAGAGGAGCAAAAGAGATCGACCAATTCTACCCAATTACTTTTTATACGCCATCCTTGCACTTGGACATCCCAGCACGACTTTCATTCGACACACATACGAGAGTTGCTAGAATTACTTTAACAGAGAAAGCATAGACAAATAAAATGAAAGTCATAAACCTTAAATAGTTCTCTAACTAAGCCCAAGTTATTATTCTCTTCAATGCACTATCTTCTCGACTCATGATTTACCAAAGGCTACAAACTTAGATTATATTTACTGGACTACGCAAACTTTCATTTATTTTACAGGTTTGTGTGCTTTGAACAAATATCGACTAATTCCAACCTCTATTGGTAATCTGCGTCACCAAAGGATCCAATTTCATTTAATAATCCTCGCTTCATAATGTTCACCCTAGATGAGGCAAAATGGATCATCTTTCGGGATTTCTTTCCAAAAAAATACCACAAGATTTGACATTTGATACACACCGATCATACAACTTAAAACTTCTCTACTTGACCAAAAAGTTTGGTGAAGTTCAACCAATAATCCAATAATCTAGTTGAGTTAAAAGAATAGGCCGATCATCCAAGAAAGAATGTTACAAGAACTGCAGTCAAGTCGTCTCTCCAGGGAGTTTAGAGCAAATTTCCACACATTCTATTTCTTATTATTTTCTTACTGTGACTGTATCAGCTGCACCGTTAGCTATCTTGTTGTACGGCATGTGTCAAATTGAATAAAAGTAAGGAGTAAACAAAATCCAACCTAAAAATTTAACTTGCAGTAGTGTTTCCGACACTGAAATGAGCACACTTAAATCGTTCAAAGCTCATTGTCTGTTTAATTTTGCATATGGGTCCAAGACTGTGGGACTCTTTCGAAGATCAATCATTAAAAATGCTGAGAATACAATTTTAATGACAATATGGCGACTAAGGTTAATGATTAGGAGAAAGGCAAGACCAAGTATCGCTTCGTGGTATTGGTAACAAGGATCGGGTCTGTCTCTGTGTCGTGGGAAGATGAAGCTGTATCATGTTCGTGTAAAAAACAATGCTTATATTCCTTACTAGAATTAACTTATTCGAAGAATAGTTCAGGGTGCACTAAATCTCTTGTTTCAGTTAACTTTTATTTAAGCTAAACTCCTGAACACCATTACTTACTCCAGACGAGTTTGACTTACAATAAAGATTGTTATTTTTTGTTTCAATTTTCAATGCAAAAATGATTTTAACCTGAAATTGAATATGAACTACTCAGTGGACGACCTACAGGTTGTTTACAATCGGAAAGTGAGGAATTCTAAATAGCGAAAAAAATCAATTCGCTTAGTTTATTGGAATACTAATTTAATTTAAAATTTGGATTTGAACTACTATCGACTATCCGCGTATATACGAATATATAAGAGTAAAGAAATTTTTCAATTTATAATGGAGAAAAATTTTAACTTGAATACAGTTATATTGTCTAAAATTGGGCATCCTTATTATTTCAATTACTCAGACTTCGTGGAATCTACTTTGGAAATAATTACTTAGCCATCAATATTCCAATTAAGGAAAAAGCTGACGGACGACAATAAATATAAGGTAGGATAATTAAATCTTGACAAATTACGAACACATAACCTTTCCCTCAATGTTCCATTTACAAACACAGCTCAGTAGCAGAAGCCTGTCTTTATTCTGTGGACTTACAGAAAGTTTTTCTCCCTACTCCATGCCTGTCGACATCCCCTGCCCATTAGCCTTTTCACCCCAGAAAACCTAGCACTCAATTTACGAATTTCTCTCAAGAAAAACATCCTACATCTACTTTTGCGGAATGACAGATAAACAGGAATGAAAGAAATGTGCAACAATTTTTTGAAGACAGATTGAGTAGGAGAATACCTATACAGTGTCTTGCCTTAACAAAATACAATACCAAATCTCCTTTCTTTTTCACAAGAGTTTTTGACCCAAGCAAGGTATTATTTTAAAGCGAGAGGAAATTGTAACAATTTTAGTTTTACGTCTGAACTGCACATAAAATTCATTTTGTACATTTCTACTCACGCAATAAAACTATTAAAGGCAGGCGCAAGCATGAAAATAAATTCCTTCTGGCTGAAGATAGTAAGGAATAATAATATAATGTGTTTGTAAAAATGAGATGATGTAGAGGACCTTCTGCTCCCCAATAAAGGTATTTACGTCTCATCAAGGAGATGCACCACACCTGAGAGATGGAAGGAGAGATACGAGAAATAGAAAATCAGAAGAAGAATGACAGGCAACACAAACCTAAAGGGTGTTGATAGAAAGCTCAGATAAAAAATATACAACTTGACTGACTGCTACTTCTGGATAAGAACAAGAAATATAGGTACTCATTGTTAGTGGATATTCCAGCTTCTCCGGCCTCACAGAACACATAAGGATGCAAGGGAGACTTTGTTGGAGGTGCAATTAAATGATGAAAGAATGAATTGGTTCTTTAAAAAAACACGCCAAGCCGGACTTGAAGATCTCTAATGCACATACTGAATGATCGTGCATTCTATATAAACTTAAGTAACTCATGAAAGACACACATTCTTCTTTTTTACGCTTAACTCAATTGTGTAATTTACAATTATTATACTGCCTGCATGGACTATAAAGCTGACTATTTATAGCTCAATAAGAAGCAATTAAAGTTATTTTTCCGCTTACCTTTGAAATGTACACGGTGATGGATGGGTGTCCGGAATCTTGATGGGGCCAAATGCATTTGTGCAGCAGTAGAATTTCTTGGTAAATCTTTAGTGCTTGAAAGAACAGATGTACAGCGAAGTACCGTGGTGTCACTGCTAGCCGAAAGATTTTCTAGAGGGTTCAGGTGGACAGGAATGGTTCTTTACTCCAAGAATTCCAAAGCCAGACTGACACAGCGATTCCAGAGTTCCGTCCCGTTTTATTCTACACGAGACACAAAAAAGAACAAACCAAATAAACCAACCACATCAAGAGAGCGTTGTTCCGTTGTTTCGTATCAAATGCTGGAATCACATTCTCTCAGAAAATCCCACATCTATTACAGAGCACGTTTGGTCATTTGATTCTCTAGTACTGTCATAATAAAAGTTATTGAGTCATTTGAATTAATTGGACAGGTTACGGAGAGCTCTCGAAGAATGATATGATGCCTTGCATGTTAATTAATTATTTTCAATTTATGTAGTTCTCGATTCAAATAAAGATTACGCCAAATAGATACACAACAACCTCTTCTTTTATATGTATAATTTAGTATGATGTGAGCTGATGGTCGACATGGTTAGACAGAACGAAATGCTACCAAATATTTTGTGAGAATCATCTCATCAATTTCACATAATTCATCAAACTGAATTAAGAAATTGAAACACTCCAAGTAAAATACTGGATTCAAATGGGCAATGCGATATTCAGAATACTCAAAAATATCTCCAACATTCAACAACCTGATATTCTTTAGAACTTCAAATATATTTATTATGATAAAGCGTGCTGACTGTGGACGAATGAATGATTAGTGATTAGTAATTAGTTTGATTCTGATTAGTGTTAAGGGTTTAGAAATATACTATGCAGTTAAATTCAAACGGTTGACGGTTAGTAAAATAAAACAACAACTGTAAATGTATGTGACACTCCCTTGATTACTACTAAATATTTTTTCTATGAATTTTCAGATTTGGAAACTAGAAAAGACCCTTTTACACTATTTACACGATAAAACATATTTTTCGTAGTACATAATATATTACATAAAACCGTTGTCATCCGTATCATCAACACATCTTTCAGAGTCAACATGCACAAGTACAACTACTGACTATTTTTTTAAACTGATGATATAAACATTTAATCACCCACTTTATGGTCAAAATGACAAAAAAACTGAGAAATTAAAACGTTTGCTAGCTGCACCTGCCTTTAAAAACAGTTACTTTAATATGCTTTCTCAATCTTTCTTACTTTCGTAGTTTCTTACATACATATTAAAAGATGCAATGGCAGGACAATAATTCCAGGATAGCTAATATCGAATAATTTGAAACCGAATGGTGTACGGACAGCGAGAGACTCAGAAGCGTTTAATTTAACGGAAAATCAAAACCCAGACTGACTTTTCTTGCCTTGCATGCTCTAATTTAGTCATTTAGTTGTGAGCTAGCTCAGTCAATCCAACAACGGAACACAATTATCGTAATTATACCGTGATCGTCGTGAATATATTATTCTAAATAAACCGAATCAATGAAAAGTGATTTCTTACCGGCTTTAACATGATTTAGTCACCACCGTCAGCTTATCAAAGCTGCAAGTTGTGTACTTTATGACATGAATCTAGAAATGATATATCGCTGACAACTGACCACGAAAAACGCCAAATGAAGAGTGCACAAGTTAGTGCAGCTTGTTATTTTTGCTGCGTTGCAAAGCTGACCTAGCCAAACTTGTATACTTTATTACCAGGAAATTCAACGCTTTTAATTTACAAAATTAATCTTTTAGCAACATAAAAATGAGTAATCTCCCTGTAACTT
>JAQGAD010003002.1:0-11487 GCA_034696625.1 Isotomurus palustris
AACGGACAGACAGACAGACAGACGGACAGACAGACATCAAACTAATCTTATAAGCCCAAATTGACTGGGCTAAAAACAAACAAATGCATGGAACCGTTACCAAGCTGTAACCTCCATCAGCGATATTGATATGGATTGTCAGGTGTTATTTAGTATATCTGTGTCGTTATAGTAATTGGGAGATAACTGACAATGAGATGTTCTCACCGCATCACTCAATGATAATAATAATGATTATATCCACATGACTCTAATATGGTTCTAATTGAAATAATTCGTGTCTTTGTCTTCCAGTCCGAATTAGTTCGTTAAATTAACAAAATCACAGTGATTCTTGTTTTTTGGTTTTACTCAACTTAACGTACACTCCCATTGCATTGTGGCGATAGCTTCCTAGCGAGGATTGTCTATGTTTTAGCTACGATTATCGTTTTGGCAGTAAGCTTGTCCATTCCATTAGCTCGACCAGTGTAGATGTACCGAAGCGTTTTGGTAACCACTTTGGAGGATCAGCTTTTGTCCAAATGAGTCATGTGGGGCTCGGGTCGTCTGTAGTATTGGACGAAGTTTCACTTACGTAGACCTCGGCATCATTGTGTAGCCACGCTTAGAACACTGGCTGCTTGCTATGATAATACTTTTGAGATTCTTCAGTATAAATACTCAATTATTACTTGATTACTTGCATTATCTTCTTCAATAGCTAAACAGTTCCTAACTATACAGCGTTTTAATCTTTAAACAACATTTCTACTCTTTAACTTAAACTTTCATTCAAATTACCTCTACTGAGCGTGTAAACTCGGAAAGTAGGAGAAAGAAACAGTTCCAACATAAGACTCTTATGTTGTGAGTTGCCTGAATTCCTCCGACTGAGACAAGATTATAGTTAATTTTGTTACTGAAATCGAGAAAATAAAATCAAAGTGATACAGATTTTTTGGTTTCATTCAACTTGAAGTACACTTTCATTATTTTGAATGCTTTTCTGGTGAGGATTTTGCATGTCTGACCTGCGATTATCAATTTGGCAATAAGTTTGTCCATTCCATTTACTCGTCGAGTGTTAATATACGAAGCGTTTCAGTAGCCACTTCGGAGGTATCAGCTATATTGTCCAAATGGATAGTGTGAGGACTTGGATCTTCGGTAGTATTGGACGAAGTTTAACTTGAAGATCTCGGTATCATTTTGTAGCAACGCTTAGAACACTGGCTGCTTGCTATAATTACCAAATTTGCTAATTACCATAATTGTTATCAACTGATTTACTTGGGTAAGATGAAGAGGCTTTACTTGCTGGAATAATCCGATGAATGCGAAGCTCCTGGTCTTCCGACTTGAAAAGAAAGTCCACGAGTCTCTCGTCGTGTAACATGCTGGTGGCATGTTTGACATACGGAGGACTCCCTTGGAAGAGTAGCGTGAATCTCCATCTCTGACAAGACCAGGGAGACCTCCTCATCCTGTGGAAACTGACGGACATTTCTCAGATCCAGAATAGATTGAATCGCTTTGGACGAAGGAAGTGATGAGGAATCTGAGGAGAATACCTTCGTTTGATGTTCTGGAGACGTCTTTGTTGGATGGTTTGTTGAGACGGATCTCCTCCAGGAACTTCAGAAGTGGAGAGACGAAGAAAGAGGAGGACTCGACTGCTTCAGTAGGTTCTCCGTTGATTGGTCGACATTTGCAGGTGTTTTGTCTACATACTTGGGGTAGCTGGAACAACCTTGTTGATTGTACAGTCGTTGAATCTTAACGACACGACTGAACGATTTCTGGATTGACTGGACAATACTCAAGTCTTCGTGGATTATGAATCGTCATTTTTCAACCTCAGAGTTGGTCCTCCTTATCTTTCTAATACCCTTAAAAAGATGAACGCTTCTTCAGTGCTAACAACAATTATAAACAGATCCTTTCATGGCCGACTCTTTCTTTTTCTTTCACTCCATTCTCGTAGTGCGTAAGCGCTGCTGGTCTTATAAAAAAATTCTTTAAATCTTCAATTTGACATCACTACACTTCTTTGAATTTCAAGTGTAGAGTAGTAATGCGTGTTTTTAATCCATGAACGAAGTTCCACCTAAAAAATTAAAGTTCAATCACAGATGCGATGGCTGGGCAGTCTGTCAGCTTCCACAAATTGTGTTCTACTTCGAACTTAGAACTTCGTCCCACTCTGATTCTCACCCATCTTATTTCATGGTTATTTTTGGGGTGATTTTTAGAAAGAAGTTGCCTCTTTACCTCGACTAACGGCTGTTTGTATGTAATCGGCACGTTTGGTTAATGATAACATAGAAAGGTTTGATTACTCACGTCGCAATCTGTTTGTGCTATCTCGACGTTGTGAGTGTAGCTTATCAACTTGAAGCCTGTTGTATATTCTCAATACATTTGGTCTTTTGACCTTAATTTAACAAAAAATGTATTCATAACATTGCTTGCTCATTCCTTTGTAGCTGCCTCCTTCTTCTTCATATATCTATTCAAACAGAGTAAAATCATATCTATGTATGTTGTGTACAGTTAATAAATCTAAATACGGAGAGGTTTGGTTGCGTAATCGCATGTTCATGTCACAATTTATATTATTAGTACAAAACAATATTACAATAGGCTTTTTGTGGCAAATTAAAAGCAAATCAAACACAAATTCGGTTAAAATTCTGTGAGGCAAGACCAATTAAAACAAAAAACACAACCTTATGACAGTTTAATATCAGTGTCAGGCTCGTTGAATTAATATCGGTCACTTAATTTTATCACTAATATTTGTAATGTTTCAACAATAAACTTTTTAAATTCCTAAAATTTGGGCTTAGATTTTGCATTGTTTGGAAATGATTAATACTTTCAGTACTAAACAGATATACAAAGTTGTCACTTTAATTTATATTTTCTAAGAATTACAAGAATCTATTGGACGGACAATTAACTTTACTTTAACTGAAACGAATCAAGTTCAAATCTCGTTGTACATGTGAAATAAATACACTCCGCAGTATTGGTTATGTTATTTATTTCATGTCGTTATCAAAGTAAAGTAAACAACGATAAAGTAAAGTAGCCCTGCAATCGGTGACAGTGACCCACATTTTCAGGTTGGCCATCAATCTCAAAAGTTTTAGTTTAGAATTTATTACGATAACATTTGGCCAAATAATGTCCAAAAGTGCCTGTTGACCTGATTATTTCACTCGTATTTCTTTGCCTTCTTATTTAAGAGTGGTTCTCCGTTCAGGACTTCATAGCGTTCCTTGAGGAGGGTTGTGATTGGGTGGTCGTCCCCCAAATTCTCCTTCGCGATGTCAAGGGCATTCATCCCCAGGGAGTTCCTCCAGGTGAGGAGTCCTGGGAAGGCGCGAGTCTCCACTTCCTCCAACTCACCCAACTGAATCGCGGAGTGCAGAAGGGACGCCTTCGACTCGAGAGTGTCGCCAATGAAATTCAGACTGGGTTTGATTTGTTCCCAGAGACCCTTCACCCTCCGTTTTGTGTCCTCCACTCCGAATTTCCGAATGAGGACGCGCAGAAGAGGAGCTGCATTGACACTGGAGATGTGAAACTTTGTTGGTTTACCCGGTCGCGTGACTTCGTCTCCAACAATCCGAATGAGTCGCTCCCATTCTCCCTCCGTCGTGTAGACACAAACACGTGCCAGTTCATTCACACTGCTCAAACCGTAGAGAGGGAAGATGGTCGCTATGTAAGACTGAATGGGTGGGAGGAGGCGCGCCCAGTTTGGGTTCCCCTCGAGGATCGTCACCAGCTCCACAGGAAGTTTCAAAAGGAGATTCATTGCCACTGGCTCTCCTCCCTCCGGAATCCAGGCTGGACTGAGGAACACGTCGAAGTAGAAAGTGAGGAGTCCCTTCAGTCCACACGCGAAGTCCTCCTTCCTCCCATCCCGCGACGAGAACCGCTGCTGCCACCCAAACAGAATTTCTTCGTGGAGCAAAATGTCCCGCAGCTTCTTCTCCGGAAGAAAAGTCTTCAGTTTTGAGAGAGACGCGTGGAGGTCGCAGCAGCGAATGGTCCGGATGACGTCACTCGCAATCCACAGCCAAGGAAAGTCGGCAGGGAGGGGCTTCCTCAGGAGTGCGAGGACAACTTGCCCCACGGAAACCTCGGAGACGAAGACAGAGGAAGGAGACGCCGGCTGCAGTTGTTCTTTTTTGGCGGAGAGGAGGAGGCGCACGAGAGGCTCCAAATCTGGACGAGTCGAGTGGGTGTGACTTTGGAGGAAGGAATGAATTTGGTTGAATGTGTCATTGTGGACGGAGAGGATGAGCGACTTCAGCAGAGCCTCCCAACTAGATCGGTCTCCCATCTTCAGTTCGCTGTCCTTCAAAATCTTCGTCACGATGTCAGGTGAGGGGGAGTAGCGGAGGATGAAGGAGAGGAGGGGGAGGGGGTGGGTGGGGAGGGAGTCGAACAGCCGTCCCCCCAGCACCACCCACTCAATAACCATGGCTTCATTTGGATCACGTGGACAGCTTCTCTTCTTTCGAATCTGCGCCTCCAACTTCCCCAGCAACTCCCACGCGCCTCTCCTCCCAATGGCCTCCCTCAACGCGATTGTTACGGGTCCCTCTGAACTTCTGAGCTCGGTTTCCTTCAGCAGGTCCTCCCACAACATCCCCAACACAAAGTCACACCCCTCCAGTTCAAAAACAGTTTTTCCTCCCTCCTCCGCAAATTTCCCTCTGAACTCAACCAAGTGGGGGTGACGGGGGATGAACTCCTCCCCCAGGGACACCAGCGCCCTCAGTGGAAATATCCCAATGAGGTCGGTCCTCCTCGTCTCCTCATTCGTCACGAGTGAGAAGATTTCTTCCCTGGAGAAAGTAGAAAAAAGCCTCCACATCGCCTCCAGGTCGAAAGTCAAGCTGCCCAAGTCTGTGCTCCTCGCCTTGAGGATGAGTTCCCTGAATCTGCTCTCCCCCACAAACTCCCACTTGTTCCTCTTGTCAATTTCAATTGAGGTCAGTGTGGAAATGAGGTCAATTCCAATGACCTCCATCGCTCCCTCCAATTCCTCCGGAGTGAGGAGCAGTTGACCTTCGAATGTCATCCCAATGGCCACAGCCAACCTGAGTGAGGCTTCGTTGTTCTCCTTAAGAAGGAGGCGTCTGCTCCACTCCCTCTCCTCCTCCATCCACTCCACACATTTTGTGAACGCCCCTCTGCTCAGCTTCTTAACGAGGACGGAAAATACTCTCGAGAGGTCGCGAGGGTCTCCCTCCACGAAGGTCGTCAGGACCTCCCGCGCCAAAAGAGGAAACAGCTTCCTTTCCACGAAGTTCGCGAGGACACGAATTCTCTCGTTGGGGGTTTGTATGATGAGGAGCCACTTGGTCGTCAGTTGTAAACGGAGGTCTCCTTTTGATAAGGCTGCCCACACGAACTCCTCCACATTCCGCAGCACCCTCATTGGTCCGTAGATGAACCCAAAGAGAGTGTCCCTCACTCCTTGCGGGGATTTCGGATTTAAAAGAAGGTGTGCGTAGAAGAACTCCGAAAAGCTTCGGTGCTTAAAGACGACTCTCTTCGTTTCTCCTCGCTTAACGAGGAGGCCGTAGCTGAGGAGCTCTGTCGAAATTTCAGCTGCAGGAGGTTCCGTCGACATAATTCCGATAGAATCCGTGAATGCAGATGGGAGGGAGTTGTTCTGAACATCGGCGGCAGTTCCCCTGAGGAGCTCGTTCCACGCGATGTGGTAGTAAAAGGGGAGGTTCCTCGTCCACATCGTCTTCACCCGAATAAGCGTCGAACTGTTTTTAGCTTTCAGCCCTTCTTTCTCCACCAACTGGAGTTTGTGCTTCGCCTCCACAAAACGAGAGTAGAGTTCAAACATATTCAAATCGAACTCACCGAAGGTTTCCTCAGATTTGAGGACGTCGACGAGCATGAAGAGCATCAGCGGATTTCCCAGCAGCTCCAAAAGAGACGGCGACAGCCCTTTTCTTAAGTTCTCAAGATATTCGCTTGAATAATTCAATTCGGATTCCATGAAGGAGTTCTGTTCTTCGGGGGAAAGTGGGACAAGTGAAAATGATTCCACTTTGAATGTGTCCTCCACCACCCCCTTCACTTCCGGCCGCGTTGTCAGGACGACGTGAAGATTTTTTGGTTCTTTGCTGAAGTTGAGGATGCTGAGGATGTTGAGCATCGTCGCCTGGTAAGTTGGACATACTTCGTCCAATCCGTCGAGAAGCACGAAAATCCGAATATCTGGAATCTGAAGCGTTTTAGGAGGAAGAAAGGGAGTGAGCTTAAGCAGAAGAGCTGCAGCAGATTCTCTGGAAATGGTGGAGAGTGTCTCCTGGACTTCATTCAGATTAATTCGAAGTACAATTCTGTTATCTGCATAATGAATTCTTAAGCTCTGTTCCAGTTGTGTGATTTCCGTTGATTTCCCCATTCCTAGGGAATCCACAAGAAGGACAAATTTTCCAATTACTTCCAGCAGAGTCTTCGTTTCAGCTTGGACAGTCGCATCAAATTTGCTGCTACGACAGATTTTTCTTGGAATAAAATTTGATGGCAAATTCAGTTTTGTGGGATTCCACCAAACTTGTTCCTTCTTCAAGCTCGCGTCGAATTTCCTTAGCAAAGAAATAACTTCATTCTCCTCCACGTCAGCTGCCAGCTGGACTTTCCCATTTTCTAGTTTTTTACTCCGTCTGGCGTACTCCACAATTTTGTTTGCTACTTTCTCATCTTCCAAACATATTCCTTCATATTCACCTTCACTTTCTTTTTTCATCTGTCGTTTAAACAACTTCATTTCGTCGACTCTATCATTGGGAGGTTTAACCTGAGGAATAAATTCTCTTTAATTATGGACAACAGGATTAATTTGAATTAAAAGGCGAATGCGACATACCAGGAAACCACTGCCATCTGCGTTGGTAAGCGTTTGCAGTGCCCGAAAGTTGCCAGTCTCCTTCAGAATTTCCTTGAATTTCTCGAATTCGCTGTTGCTCCATTTCTTCGCTGTGCGACAGTAAAGCCTCGTCGCCCGATTAAAATTGGACGTCCTCAAGTCCAACTGTAAAGTTGGAACCTACTTTAGTAAAATCTCTGCTGTTTAGTTTAATAGCTTAAAGTATTTACTGTGACTTACAAGTTCATCTTTTTCCTCGTCGTCAATCAGCCCCTTCGCAAAGAGTGAAATGACAAGCACCGATCCGATGTGTGTGGAGTCTGTCAGTGCCTCCAAATTAGGCTCAATCAACTTCTTCCAACTGAGGTCATTCTCATCTTAGCTCTCGATCAACTTTAAGATTACACTTGTTTGGAATTGCTTATTCACGGAGACACAGGTATTTTGGCGTGAGAAGCACTTGAGCATCTGTATATCACTGTGGGATTGGATAATTCACGCCCGACACAATGACCGTTATCTTTGTTTGCTTGGCTTATCGACCTCAAAGCTGTTATCAGTTTTCAGCTTGACGAGTTTCCCTTCGCATCAAGTGCTACGTTAAGTTAGCCCGCATAAAATGTCAAACTCATCCGAACACTTCAAGCAATTCTGAATGGGCCAAGAATATCACATTCAGACTCTCTAAATGATCTTGACGATATTTCCAGTTTCATAGCTCCAGATATAATGGGACTCGGAACCATTAAGGATGAGAATTTACCTGAGAGTTATTTGAGATTGACGACGTATACTCTTCGGAATTACTTGGAAGTCAGCATAATGATAATGCAGTGTTAACTAGGATCAAGTATTCCAACAAAAATGTATTCCACATTTTAAAATGATTGGATAATTTCAGAAGTGAATTGAATATGCCAAACAATATAAAGTGTGTTGAAGTCTGTTGTTTACATTACATCGTTATCTGAGTAGATTAAACAAACATTGCGAAGCCTTGCAATCAGCGACAGTGACCTACATTTCCCTTCGAAATAAAATACTGACACTGAGGTTATCCGTTTATAAGATATGTCACAGCATCTGAAAACTCTGTGCAGAACTAATTGATGATACCCAGTTGTTAGAGTTCACCTGGAGGGATATTGACTCATAGAAAGCAGCACATGTTCATAAGTAGATTTAACGAATGAAAGCTAAGTTCACATTCTTTTATCTTCACATCCCTTTGAAGTTTAAAGCCGACAGCTTTAAGTTAAATCCACTTAAACAGCCAATCTTTTTCCCTATAATTGGACCACCTTATTTGAAAACTGTATTCGAAACTACTATACTTCTGGGGCTGGTAAATTCAGGTACACATTAAAAGTTACACGGAGAAGACTGTCTTCGAGTTAAATGGAGGTGGCTGTGAGTTTGGACTGGAGTTTCTGTAGGAGGACTTCCTCAAGAAGAAAAATGTCAACCGATCGAATTGGATGGCCCAATGCGAGTCGCCCAGAGACAGTCTTCCCACTCTCCTCGGAGGGACAAGCGTAGTTTACTACAGTCAACTATACGACAGAAGATTTCAAGGGATGAGGCAGTAGTCCCATTGATTCGGCTCCTCCTGTGGAAGTTCAGGGCGACAGAGTGAAGGACAAAGTCACCCATCTCTGGAGATACATTCCTTCCTTGATGTTTTATGGGGAAAATAAATATACAGCGAACTTCCAATTTCCGATGAAAATAACTTTATCCTCTTGTTTTTCATTCCTCTGTTGTTGTTGGTGAGATTCATGAACCACGAAATTCAGTTTAATTAACGTCAATTGATGCCATGTCTGACGTTTACGCAGTCTGTCACCTTCACCAAATTTGATTTGACTTACTTCTTCCAACCTAATCTTTCCCACAACTTTTCCTAAATCTTTGCTCTAACAAGCCAACACTAGCTTTTCACCAGAAACTTCAAGAACTCAATGACACTCGTGAATATATCTCAGGTTCAACTAAAATTTAATTCTTATGTTATCGTGATTGTTCCAACAAGTCATTTCAATCTTTCTTGTGTTTACAAAAATACAATTGTATGACCAAAGGAAAGATAGAGATCTTATTTGAAGGCTTAAATAAACCTGTCAATGAATGAAAGACCTTCTGTTATCCATATAATAAATTTCTTGAATTTGGCCTTAGGTCAACTCTCAGTTGAACAAGTCAAAGACTGATGAACTGAAGGAATAAACCCAACCTCCCTCGTGATTATACTCTTCACGCTTTCTTTATTAAATACGTGGGCATTTCTTCACCAAATGAAATTGATCCTTCTATTTTGCATTGCCTGTGACAATTTTGATATGAACTACATATTCAACATTTTATAACTACTGATTTTCAGTACCTAACGGACAGTTTTAATATCCACATGTAGCTTTTTATGTCAAGATGATTAGTTTAGTCAAAGCAATAACAACTGTATTGTTACTAAATAGAATTGCATTTAAAATATGTGTAAATAAAGCTTTATTTCTTTAATTAAATACACTTGTGTATAATACAATTAAGCGTATAGTTAACAACATTTCTCTCATTACTTTTTCTAAACTGATTCCTCCCTATTGACGACGTCCTGTTTCTTTTTCATCTGCTGCTAGAACATTTTATCTTATTGGAATTCTTATCTGAAACTCTGACATGAAGCAAAAATTCTCGTGAACTTTCAGAAAAAAACTAGGTCCGTTCTTTCATTTAAATTCTACTCACCGTTAAGCTATGGTCACCAGACACAATCGTAAATGCCCATTAACTGCCTGTTTCCATTACAATCGTTTTGAATTGGTCAAAGTCGCTATTAGTCCATTTCTTCGCGATGTCTCCGAACAGTTCCACTGCTCTAGGGAAATTCTGTGTCCTGGAATCCATCTGCCAACCATTCTTGAGTCAATTCCAATTCAATTCCTCTTGATTCGATATACTTCTTAACTATTTACAGCCCTATGTTTATTACCAGCAAATCTTTTTCTTCGTCGCCAATAAATTTCTTCCATAAGGACCGGCAACGAGGTCTGCTCGTATGACTTGCTGTTTGTGAGTCGTTTCAAATTAGACACAACCAATTCGGTCCAAGCGAAGACTTCACCCGTTGTTTGTTTTGATTTGTTGCAAAAGAAAATCAGCACGGAGTGGTTTTTTGACGATGCATGGGCGTAAGCAGCAATTAAAAAATCAGATCAAATCCGGAGTACAAGCCACATTAGAGTGAATACTCGCTATTTCATTACTTCTTTACTCTTCCGCTTAATCAATGTCAGAGAGTCAGAGCTGTTGTCAGTTTTCAATTGGAATGTCTCATTTCACAAAGGACCTGTATCAACCAAGCTTGGATCATACAAATAGAAATAAATCCATCCATCCATACAATAAATACGGAGATTCTTTGAGGCTGTGAGCGAAATGCCCAATGCATGTAGAGCACTGCTGAATAAACCAAACCTCATATTAATGTGAGTCATGCAATTAAACAACCTGATTGCACAGCTAATCTCTGACTTATCTGAACTCGCCTGGCAAACTTTAAGGCAGTTATCTCTTCGCTTATCGATTATTCTCACACAGAATTAATGATATCTTTTATTTGACCTAGAAAAATTCAGGTTCATCCTCTTGTGGCCTTAGCAGCTCAGCCACACCCACGTGACTTTTCTCTGTGGTACTGCAGCTTCACTTTCATCTAATTTCGTACGAATTAATACAGTTACCTCACCTGACTCCCGAATTTCAGTCCTGTAATCACTCTACACTGACAAACAAATTCGAGTTCAGATTTTAACGTGAGTGAAGCAAATAAACAAGCTGATTGCGAATTATTACCCATCCGCTTATCTGAACTTGCCTGGCTTACAAGCTTTGTTCGTATGTTATCTCCTAACCACTTAATGTAGGCGAAAAATGCTTTTGCTTTGATTTTTCAAAGCATCGAATTTAGAAATTAAGGATGAGAAGTGATCCTATGAATTCGTGACGTGACATTTAGTGCAGCATTATTAGTCGAAGGAAAGAACGACACCGACAATTTATTTCCAAAGGAGGGTGCTGATTAGAATTACTTTGACACATGGAATTTGAAACTTTTTATGTTTTCCTATGATGAAATGAATTTACTTCCTTAGCCCACAACACAACTGCAGTCGTAGAAAAGTGAGTGAGATATGAAACGAATGGAAAGTTCAAGTGAAACCCGAATTAAGTGGATGTCGTGCTAAGCGCCTTAACTTTTAATTTTTCTTGAGTAAATTCAACACGCGTAAAGTGGAACAAACTGTTCGTTTCATCTGTGGGATTAAAAGTTTATTTCTCATTAAGACACAACACATCTCTTCCTCCACTCATTTGAGGCTGGTTTTCCCTTGAGGAGGTTCGTGCGTTCTGTAAGGAGGGTTGTGATTGGGTGGACCTCCCCCAACTCCTCCCTGGCGACGTCGAGGGCGTTCCCCCCGGTGGGGTTCGTCAAGAGGAGGAGGCCTGGCCAGCCACGTCTCTCCACTTCCTCCAACTCACCCAACTGAATTGCGCAGTGCAGAAGGGACGCCTTCGACTCGAGAGTGTCG
>JAQGAD010003003.1:0-11487 GCA_034696625.1 Isotomurus palustris
TAGTTACCTCTTAAATATAGGGAAATTTTATCACTGACGATGATATTGACATGCTTTGTGTATTAGGTGCTTTTCATGTGACGTAGAAATTCATTTGAGAACATACTATGGGTGTGCTTTTAATGTGTTTGCGTAGTCTTAATAAGAGCGGATAAACGAAGTAATGAAAGTAGAATCGCTGGTGTAGTAGGATCAAGTGGAAAAGGAAGAATGCTATCTATAGATTAGTGCAGTATTTCTAAGGCATCTATCTAGTCCAAGAAATGAGTTCACAAAAAGTGTCTCCCGCTGAAGGAGTCTGAGAAGAGGACTATATTGGACTGTGCAAAGATTGGATTTCTAGCCTCCTTCTCGTGGTTGCAACCAGTACCATCCCCATCGTCTTCATCATCTTCAGTTTGCTCATAAAGGGAGAGGATATCTTAATTGAGATAGAAGAATGAAAGAAGAGAGCAGCTCTCTTCTTGCGACATTTCTTCCAGTGAGATTCTCATCTCAGCGTAAACTCATGCGCTTCTTTCAATCAGCCAACAACCACTTGCTAGCTTTCTCCGTCTGATTCATTGGGTTGCAAGCATACGTAGTACGTGGAATTGTGGGTACAAAGTACCGTGGAATACATCGTGCGTACCTCTCTCCAGGAACAACAGGCTGACTATTCCCTTCATCCAGCACTGGAGAAAGACGTTCGTGTGGTATCTCTTCTGCTGCTCATCTAGAATCACTAGAACGGTTCTGGTGGAATATTCGGATAGGGTCGGGAGCAAGGAAATTCGGGATCACAATTTACTTCCTTCCATATATCTCTCACTCATCCATCCTTCCTATTCCATAGCGTTGAGGACATGGGAGTGATGGGAGCAGTAGTGTGTGTTATTCGGTTGAAGGGAACCACCAGAGAGTCCTGGACATCTCTCAGTTCGTCAGTGGTTCTCCATCGCTCCGCGTAGGAAGTACAAGAGTCACGTACTCTCTCCTTCTTTTGCTTTCACCCTATAGAGACATTCTCACCAAAATAGTCAAACTACCTGTTAGACTCTCCTCAGTTGTAGACCACATTTTGTTTCTTACTATGAAGCTGTCTCTCTCTGATTATTACTCAGCTTCACACTTACCTTCACACTTATCACGTTAATTAACAACTAACAACTAACAAACTAACAACATAATTAACTTTCCAACTTACCTTCATCCCACTATTCTATTAATTTATGTGTCAAACTCCAATGGTTCACTCTAGTAAACCGTTACAACTTGCAAACATCACCAGAATGTTATGCAGTTGCAGCCTCTAGATGAAACTTATCAGTGTAAATCTAGTAATCTGGGTTTTAGGCTAAGTTCTTCAATTACTTCAATGTACTTGTGATCTCTTTGTACCTAGCGTTCATCGCGATACACTACTACAACCTTTAGAGACTGGTGAGTTTTGTTTTGTATATTGGTGTACTTACGTTGTATGACAAAAATTATCTTAAAATACACTTTTCTTTCTGTGTGAGCATTGTGCATCCTAGGCTAATTCAATGGAATTTTATATTCTGAAAAAGGTGTGTTTTCGTTGTGTAGGAAGATTTCGCTCGGGAAATTCTGAAAAAGCAGGTCTTGTGTGAAATAAAGAGAATACTATAGCCTTATATTACGTTTGAAAGCTTTCATCCAATTTCGTTTCACGTATAGAGGAAATACAAAGATGAGATTGACTTCCTTGTCTATAAAATTTGAATCTCCTTCAGCTGTCAGCTAGTATTAGTTTTCGTACACTGGGCCACTTGGCATTCCATCTGAAAATAGTTTTCCACGCAAACAGTAAAATCTACGAAGTACAAAAAAACTTCAAAAAGTTTGCTGCAGCAATTTGAAAACTGAAATGATATTTTTCCAAATGAAACTTCTTTAGCCCAGCTTTTAAAACACTTTTTTACGAGTACAACTCTACTTGCTGCCTGCTAATGCAAAAACTTTTCTGTGATCTCACTTGATGTTTGGTGGGATCTTTAGGTTTCATCATTTTTATCACACTCAACACTCAATAGCTGAAGCGATTTCTCCTGCGTCTCGGAGAATGTGCAAAGATGAATGTTTATTAGATGAACCAAACAACGGTTTACCTTCTATCCAATTCCTATTTCCTAATATCTATTTTTGTTACTCAAGTCCTGTACACAGAAATTCCCACTCGCTCATTTCCCTGCTTTTGTATTCTCGCATGACTCTGTGTCAGACACACTTCAACTTCAACTAGTGTTACACAGAGAACACCGCGCCTTCCATCTGTACTTTCACTTTTCTCCATGAATCTCTTTCATCTTTTTAAGTCATAAGAACCCATGTCGAGGAAGAATTTTCACCGAAAAATTCCATTGCTCATTCAATTTTTAATTAAATAGGAGAAGGCTCAATTCACGTTTCATTATGTCTTTTCTGAGTACATCCTCAATCCTCGCTAGGGTGAATGCACAGTAATAATCTTAATCTTGTTTAATTTCGTCAGGCACCCTAATCCTATAGACAAAATACAAATGCCTAGGTACCTTCGATTTCTTGCTACAAGGATTAGATCTAAGCTAGTTGCTCGTATCAATTAGTTGAAAGATGTTTACGTTCACATAACTTGAAGAAGACAACTATAGAGAACAAATATGCTGCTGTTCGCATTTTGGGATGGCTGAGTCTGCTCGATATCCAAATCAAATAAGCATGGAGTCTTGAAGTCTACTTTTATGAGCGTGAATTTTAGTTTGTAGTTTATAATTGAGAACTGATCACTGAATCGAAATGCCTGCCTGTGTGTATGTGCAAAATAAACAAGCATGTTGTCCTCAATTCCAGATGTATTTATTATTGTAGGAAATACATATAGGAATTTCAGAACGGAGATCAATGTATTTATTCAAGCTCCTTTCCCTACAATGAATAGATTCAAAAAGTGGAAATCTAAAAGCTTTTTGCCCATGAATATTCCAGATTGAATGTTATAAATAAGTATACATTCCAGGAATGACGAATAGTTTGCTGCTTACATGGCTCACAAAGAAAAAGCTTGAGTTCATAGCAAGGCACTATGTCAATTATAGTTTTACTTTTTTGTGGATGCAACAAGTGATGACAGGGGAAACAAACAAAAAACAGTTTTTTATCGCAATTTTGTGGCGTAGCGTTTCATTCTATTTCTTTGATTCTTTAGAGCCCAGATATAAAGGTTATATCCGCATTCGTTGCACATAAATCCATCACTAAAATTTATAGGCTGCGAAGAAACAGCACATAACATAGTCTGCCTCTGGCTGCCACTTTCAGTACTTGACAGTATAATATTACAAAAGTAGAACTATGCAGTGACAGTAAATGGCTGTCGATTGTATTGTTTTACATGATGAAACGGATCAAGTGAAGTGAACTAACATTCTCATTTCACCTCCAGGGCGAAGGGTCCCTTGCATATTGTGTTCTGTACGAACTTTATATTATCCTGCAGTTTGGGTTGTATTATTGTCCAAATGACCATCGGCTCTATTTTAGCTTGATCTCGTACATCGTAGGTTTACCCGTATTTTCTTTAATGCAAGAAGATGATCTCATGTTAAACTATCATATTCTGCTCAAGACGATTGGCTCTTTCGTATGGTTTCCTAAAATCAAGTAAAGTGCTTTATTGATGGGATCATAATATTATTTCTTCTCATGTTCTTTGATAGCATGGATGCAAAAGCACTTGGAGGATTGCTCCTATTCGGCAACAAAATCCCTCAGAAACGAGTCTCTAGATCTTCCCACATCTCTACTTTCCCCAACATCCTCTTTTCGGGAGCAGCACCAGTCAAAACTATAAGGATAAGGAAGCAAGACTTCCGTATTTTCGACAGAATTTTGAGATACAGAGCAATCTACTTCATTACGGAAAAGTCTCATCGTCATAAAACCACTCGGAGAATTTTCTCCAACATTTCCTGCTAAAGATGGGACACCCTCATCCCAATCCTTCTTCCACTGGTTCAAATGACTGGCCCAACTTTTTCAGACTCCTTTCTATTTCCGGTCTCGCCACGATCGCAACTATCGGCAATATATTCACTATCAGTGCAATCATAATAGACGACCTCCTCAGGAAAAAAGGTAAAAATATCAAACGTCATTTCACCCTTAGAAAAGATATACCATCATGTTTATTCAATGACTTCCACGTACCCTATCATTTCCTCCAATTCAGTTTCTTTCTCTACTTTCTCCTTTGGCTTTCCGTCAGCTCACAGAATCGGGTTTTTTTATCTAAAGCAATAAAAAACTCAGAACCCACCCTAGTCAATATGACAAAAGTGCGAAATATATTCGAGAGAAAATTTTTACTTTCACCGTGTCCATACTATTACAGTCGATTTCTTCCCAGCGATGTTCAGTATGACAGTATACTCAATATATATAATAGATAGGTCCGGCCCGTTGACCATATCATACTTTTTCTGATTTTGTTTAACTCTCTAACTAGTAGTTTCAGTGATCTCCAATCAGTCAAATTACAATATGTTTGCTTGCCTCCTGAGCACGGCCAGCTACAGAACTCATGGTTCATGACATTATTACTTTTTTACGGATTTGAGAGAACGTGAAAGCAATGAGAATCATGCTGTATCAACAAAATCACCGCTCTATTCACCCGAAATGTTTGAGGAAACTTATAGAACAGAATTCTTTATAACAAACTGAGTTGTGAGTGGCTGGAAAGTTACATGACTCAAAAACATATTAGAATTAGGGCCAAATAAGGTTCCCTGCGTGGCTGTCAGGATGAATGGAGAACACGATTGAAAAGTTTTTTTTAAAGCAAACAAGCTCCTTATAAGCTCCATAGATGATAGAGAAAATTCGCTTGCATAACTATACTTCTGATTCCTCACGCTTCATTGTATCAGTTTCATTATGTATGCATGTATGTATTAGAAATGTAATCTTCTCCGGCAGGTAACTCATTCCTGGCCAGCTTGACACTCGCAGATCTCCTCATAACGACTCTCGTGCTCCCTGCAACCTCCGTGGCAATTTTAGCTCAAATTGAAAATTCCGAGAACTTGTGTCGCTTTCAATATGGAATTGTCACAATGTCTTGTTCAACAGCAGCGATATTTACATCAGTAGTAGGGATAGAGAATTGTCTAAGACTGAGAAAACGAAGACGACTGGAGCAAGAGAGAGTACGGCAACAAGCGGTTGTGCAATCCGGGACACTCGGAGGAGTTCCTCCAATGATCTCTCCACCTGACACTCCGTCAATTTGTTCCCAATTCCAAGTGACACTGCTGAACACTCTCCTGTGGCTGGTGTCAGGCGTAGTTGTCCTTGTACACTGCATCTGCATGCCTCATCTAATGTCCTCGATTTGTGGTAATCCAGTAACAGGACCGCATCCAGCGGATCGTGAGACTGATGAATTGCTGCTGAATTCAATTATCGTGTTGGGAGTGACTATCCTAGTTTTTGTATCTCTTGGAGGGATGGGCTTTCTCCAATGTGTCTGCATAATGAGATCATGGAATAAACCCATGCCTTACGTCACAGCACGAGAGTTCGCACTAATAAATTCCAACTTCTGGAATTGGCTTGTACGATTCCTCATATGGTGTCCATCAATTGTCGCGGCTGTTCTAACCCAAATGGAAGAACAAACAAGTCATTCCTACCAGTCGATCCACAACCACAAGTTTTCTCCTACTTCTCCGTACACCCTCGTTCGATCGTATAATACGCAGCACCAAACATACAACAACTACTACACATCCGGCAGTACTTCAACTTCCACAACTACCCATTCAAGTATTTCCACGATTCTCTCCACAACTTCTCCGGGGTCTGTCCACGAAGAAGAGTTCCATGCAACATTCCAACGACTTCTAATCTGGCCAGCTCTCCTGCCCTCGTGTCTCAGCAGCCTCATCTACGCTGTGGCAAACAAAGACTTCCGGAGATCGTACATAAACCTGTTTAATTACTGCTGCTGCAAAACATCAGTCGCATTGACACGCCGTCCCCGAGACAATCTCCATGCTGGAAGTGACGTGCGAGTGCACATCATTCCAGGGTACAATATATACTCATCCACAACCGGCCACTGCAGCGAAGTCGCTGCCACTCCGCCCAGATTCAGTACTTTCAAATGTGGACCTCTCATGAGCAGCTACCGTAGAGATGTTTATGAGCTTTGACTGTTACTAGTGTTGTCACTTGGATTCGAAACATAAGTATCAATTACCACAACCATTTCACCACCGTACAACTTGAAGAACATACCACACTCCACGGAGTGCACTCGATTAGTTCTTGTACACCAAATAAGCAAGCAAATCATCCTGTCACCCTCTCATTACCGTAGATTCACTTTCCTTGTTCATTCTCCCAGTGCATTTATTCTCATGCATTATTTCTGAATGTGAGAGAACTGTCACATCTCCTTTAGTCTTGTCTGTCATAAACCAGAAGGAATCACACGAACTTCCTATTAGAGGTACACACAGTCAACAGAGAGAACAGAGTAACAGAGTATCATCCACGCAGTCACTTCACTTCATTCCACTTAAATTTACTTTTACTACTTCTCTCCAGTCTGACAGAACACGAATTATTACCACTACTGGCTATATATGAACTATTCTGAGCTTAACCACTTCTATTTTATGGTTGTCCGTCGCTCTTAAGATTCAATGGTTATTTTAGGGTACATAAAGAACAATTGCTTTAATTTGCGTTCAAATCAATACATATATATTCCATTAACCCATCAAAGACTTCTTACCTCCGACTCTAGTGAATGAAATCTTTCTAGCTCTGTTCTCTCACATGAAGTAGGAAAGGAGAAAGTTTAGCAGTTGGGAGAGTTGTGACCGAGCGAGTTGAATAGAAATTTCTACCGTCAACCGTTTGAAATGCATAATGGTGGAACTTTTATTGCTTAACGATATTCTTTTGAAAGTGTTGCCTATGTGGAAGAGGATGGGACTCAGCCAGAAGATAATATTACGAGAGAAAAGGGAATATATTTTATAGCGTACCGGTTTTTAGTGGTGGTGTTCACTTTATAAGCGAGAGAACCTCTGTGAAACCCAAAGGGCTTGGAGGCTGGGTGGATGGGAGAGGATCCCGGAAGGTCTTACCATAAACTTTCATTTGATCCCGTCTCAAGTGTGTGTTGTGTTGGATATAGGTGAACCTTCATCTACATGTTACTTCCTTATAGCTCCACTTTCACTCTTACATCTAATAATGATTTCTGTTTTGATGAGACCGCTTTTAAACAGTGCCACAGTGGATTCGAAGGTTATTGGTATAATGGCATTAAGCTGCACATCTTCAGATCCGATGGACGGCTATTGCTTATTGGTTAATCTTCTTCTCTACGTATAAAAGTTCACATTCAAGCACATTTATATGGTACTTGTATACCAACAAATACTTATGGGAATCAGTGTTATCCCTATGTACCAGTTTACTGGGCTGGGAATATGATAACTACCCACGTAAAACTATTCACACACACGATATCATCTGATCTTTCTCCAACCACTTTACCCCAAGAGAAAGTTTAGCAAATACCTGTGGAATACTTCAACGCGTACTTATCCTTCATCTCAGAATCATGACTCGGCATTATTTTTCCGTATTTACTCTTTCATTCAATCTCATATTCCCTGCCAAAGCATGGTACAATCAACTCAAGAATAAGTGCACGAGTAGGCATATTACTTTCGTTTGCACATATATGAATCTTTTATTGTATGAAATGAAGAAAGAGCAAGCAATTTAGAGGCTTGTCTGAAATAAAAAGATTCAAAGAGTACATTCATAAAAAGGAGTCCGTGTTTTCTGAAGTGAAAGTTGGTGAAAGTGCCGTTTGAAACTTTCGGAGTGAGGTATTATAGGTTTTGAAACTCCCTTTAAATCGTAATGAAGACGTGATCAACTCAAAGTCCCCGTGAATCCGACAAAATGATTTTTAAACCCGTAGAAGTACCAAAACTCATGAAGTTTCCTTATGAATTGCAACTCTCTACCCAATAGTACCCAATTGCCAATTACATTAAGCTTATCAAATTTCTACAGACTTCCAAACAACAGAACACACTTTATCTGCCATTCAGCTTTACCTTCAAACTTTGACTTAAACTCCAAGCGGTTGTGGGTTTGTTGCATTGGTGTCGAATCAAAAGTTTATCCTCCAAATAACTACCAACTCTTCTGTTTTTGAGGATTCAATCCCTTCAGGTTGATGGGAATTGTATATAAGTTGAAATATATATATCCTCAGAAACAGTCAGTTGTGGTTCATACAAATATAATGTCATGGTCTGATGGATGTTTAAGTGATTAACCCGTCTACGGTATGAACAGAAAGGACGCCACTAGAAAGTACATTTTATTTCGGCTATCTGAAATTACAGACCAACCAAAAGGAACCATTAAGGCTGGATTGTAGTGTATGTAATATTGTAGTGTAGGGTTATATTACATCAAAATTTATCGGGAATCCTGATTCAGGATGTATTCGACAATCAGATCGACTTTAACAAAGTATAGAGAGCTACAAACGATACACTGGGGTCTCCTAGTCTTTCCTGCACAGCAGCACAGCAAGACGATACAAGTGGAAGAAGCATATAATATGGGCTAGTATGGAGTTGCGTGCAATACGAAGACGAATATTATGCTTTCTCTATTGTCAATGAAATAAGTTATTCGTAAGCTGGCAATGTCAATTAAATTGTAAGTTTAGCTGTACAGTTATACTTGAATTGGTGTGGAATATTTTGTATCTCAGCGCATACATAGAATAAGAATAAAACTGTTCATTTCGTATCGTGTTGTATAATGCAATCGACGTGTCTAGTGTCTACTTAAATGTTTAGATAAGAATTTTCAAACACTCACAAAGTATACATAGCGCTATAAACACTACTGGAGCTTGCTTGTGGTACACTCTGCAATGTAAATAGGAGCTGTCGAAACTGTTGGACTGTCTACACTATAAACTTTAAAATTTATCTAAAATTCCTACTTCTTGTAATTGGTACTGTGTCGATAAGAATGAATTGAATACCTATATCGAGCTTCCTGTTGTAAGTTACTATTCGTCATATTATATTGTGCGAGTCAGTTTGATCTAAAATACCACTAACTGAGATTTATCAAAAGTTGCTTTAAATAGTGTTGTGAAAATGCTTGCAATATCTATTTATGTATTCATTACAAGGTGATTATGAATTCGTGTGAGTCGTTTGATTAAACTGACTTGTTCAGCTTTAATGCTAAGTTAAGGCTAATATTCTAATATTGATAATCTCTGCAAGACAGACGGCTTGAAAACTCACAGTATTTGAAATAATATCTGTGACCCTGATTTTTCTGCTCTGCAAAATATTTCGTTCGATTAATGGGTGCTGAAGATGTTCCGTGCAACCCCGTTCTGTTCCTAGTCCTACTGTTGACTGTTCCACATGCAAAGTTGAGTTTGCTATTTGCTATAAATATTTACAGATATGGTGGAACCCTAAAAGGCTTGGCCCAAAAGCTTGATACGTAGATGAGAGGTAAATAATAGTGAGATAATCATATATCGACAATCAATAGGCGTTCAAAGTCCCCGATCCTTAATTGCCAAGCTATTATGCTATATTTATTACACTATAAAATGTAGCTAGAAAGTTAAGTAGGTTTTATTATATACTGACGTATGAGTATTTATTGCCAAATAACAAGCGTTTGTCGTAAATAATAATAAATATTATTCAATTAAGAGAGATGCTATAATTAATTAAATCAGCACTTATACTGCTCTAATGCTGAATTATGTATACAGATCAGACGCTACTAATACTACACGTAACTAATTCAACATTGTATGCGTAAACATATTACATTTTCTAACTTGATGTATTTGAACAGCGACGCATGTTAGACTCACATACGTCAATTAAAGCTTGTGACAATAAATGCATGAACGCTAAAAGAAATATATATGAAACTTTCACTTTACTTTTCCCATTTTATCGTCTGAGTCAGTCTGAGATAACTGGAGGGTATCTTTATTGGCAATATCAGTCACAATAAAACATTCGGATTAAGAGGAAACGAAGCCATCACACACAATGTACGGAGGCAGCTAACTTCCTCTTTGACCAACGACCATCATGAAACGCGAGAGTAAAGAAAGGGTACTTTCCCCACTTTCCAATCTGCACACAACACACACATTCGACATACTTGCGACACAAACAATCTCAAAGGTATTCCTTCCATCCGATTGTTTTTCCATATCACCCGGAGACTGGAATTCCCGAGAAACAAGATACTTTCCCTGTGTTCCGTGATACGGACTGATGCCTCTTAATGCACACACACATATTCACATCCTGATATTCGAGATGTCCACCACGAAAAAGTACAAAGCTCTCTATTTATAATACAAAGCATACGTAGATTCTACATGCATAGCGGAGCAGTGGGTCATTGATGACGGCCTCAAAGGTTGGTTAAACTACGTATACATTCTTTATTTACTAGCCGAGTACTCCAAAGAATAATTGATGGATCCACTCTAGATAATTAAATAGAGAGTCAATATGTAAGTGATCCTTCTGATGCTCAAAAACAAAACTAAGCCAATCCTACATGCTAATCTCTCACTGTCCATAGTCCAATCCAATGCTTAATACTTTTGTTATTTACCCTAACTCGTCATCCTTTCCGTCAGGCAAGTAGAATATTATATCCTCATCCATACATTCATGGCAGACATTCTATTAAGACTATCCAAATCCATCCAACCATCACAATTTCCCCAGAGAAAGCACATCATTATTTTACACAGCTCCATACTTGAGTGCTGATAATTATTGGCTACTTTTACTTCCTTCACCACCTAATATAGCCGATTAAGTTTCCTCATGAAGAATTGAAGAAACTTGATGCAATCCCAATGAATTATGTACAGCTATCGGGAGGAGTTCCACTTTCCCCGGAAAGGCTTTCTCAGGAAAGGCTTTCTCCGAAATAATCGAACTCATGAATCTTCTATTAGTCATTACTTATTACTAAACTCCTAATTCCCTAGTGTTCATCAAGTAAACGCCCACCATACATCATTTCCAGGAACGTCCGTCTCCACCCACCAGACAGACTTTGTGGCCTCTGACAATCAGTTAAAGTCGAAAGGCTGCAGAAGGTAGAAAGTGCGTGTGGGTGACACTGGTGAAAGCGATCGATCGACGGAGCAGGCTAAGGAAATCCAACCTACCTGCTTCGGCCATCTACATTCGCGCCAAAAAACATTCAAAACCCCCACTACTTGTACCATTCAAACTACTGAGGTATGAAAATCGCTTTAGAAGTGTCGAATATTAGGCTGACTTTCTGGGGTTTTCGACGTTTCTTGTGTTGGCGACTGTGACCTGCGATTGACGGCATTGAAGTGATCGTTTGCTGCGCCAATTACTTGTACTGGTA
>JAQGAD010003004.1:0-11486 GCA_034696625.1 Isotomurus palustris
CTCTGATTGTGATTTGATTGAGGTCAGTAAGATTGAGTTTTGATAACCAGATGATAAATCTCCAACAATACTGTTTCGATTCGTCAATGGGTCAATCGTTCAAAGCAATGACGGAGACCTGGTAAGCATGCTGTTTTACGCGACATTTTATTGATCGTGTGAGTGTGGAACCGTCATTGTTGGTGTTATTAGATCGTGTATCCTGGAACAACTTTGCACATGGAATGCCTTTGGCTCAGAAAATTCGGCAAACCACGTTGGGACACTTCAAATAAACACAAGTGCGTATGGTTGTTATTCAAAATGAGCTCGTTTGTTTAACAAATCAAAAATTCTGATGTCGACTTTAGAGAGTACCCTGAGGGATGGGCTGCAGGTGAGAAAAGGGACAGTTCCTTGGAATATCGTCTCACAATCGAAAATGCTCAATCGGAGGACAGCGGAACTTACTCTTGCGTCACACCCACAAGACATTCCACTCAGATTAAAATCATCGTCAAAGGTACGGAAATAGGGGCAATGGAAGAGTGCATCTTTTGTAATGTTTTGTGAATGAATATTTCCAGCTTCTTCCTGTCAGCCTCTTCCTCCGCATCCGGAGTTGGAATATTCAACCAACGCGACGATTCTCGGGACAAGAGTTGTTTTCACGTGCAGATTTAAGAACTCGCTCATCGGAGCCCGTGAGATCTTTTGCTCCGAGTCCGGGCGCTGGAGTGCCACCCTTCCTCGTTGTGAAAGTAACATTTTCTAAACTTTAATGAATAAATGAGCTCAGCTATGAAATCCCTTTTGTCGCTGTTTTCATTTCATCTTAAACTAAATCGAATCTCATATAATAGATGTGGAGTGTCCTAACATTTCGCTTCTCCCCGCGATGGCTCCCTTGGCGTACACTTCGATCACGAAGAACGGAACCCTCAAGAAAAATGAGACGGCTCCCCCGAGAATTTCGGTGGAATCCACTCAAGTCGGAGGAAAGGCGACTTTCTCCTGCCCGCCGGGCTACATGATCGAAGGAGCGAAGGTGGCTTACTGCAACGACACCGGCGAATGGTCAGCTCCAATGCCTTTGTGCAAAGGTAACAACCGTCTTACATGACTACTTTGTCAAAGATTGATGTGACTGCAGTTGAAACACATTTTGCCATTTGCAGAAGTCGAATGTCCTGAACCACCTGAGCTGGAGAACGGAGAAGCTACCGGTGGAAATCCACCGTACAAACCTGGAAATTTGGCCACTTACGAATGTGACGCTGGTTTCGTAATGGAAGGCCAGCCGATCATCGCGTGTCAAGATAGCGGAAAATGGTCCAAGTCGCACATGCAATGTAAACGAGAAATCCGTTTGTGTTTCCTGGTCGATGAATATTCTCTAAAATAAAACTGTTACGATAGGTTCAACAAGTTGCAGTTATCAAGGGACTGTGATTCATGGATCTCTCCTATCCAATGTAAGTCGATTTCCTCTGCATAAAAGGAAACTTACTCATCTGTGTGAACGTTTCTCTCCTCGTGATGTCTTTATATGTTCTGAACAGATGAAGTTCAATTACGAAGTGGGAGAAACGGTCGAATTTCAATGCAACGAAGGATATTCGATGACAGGGTCCCGAAAACTGAAATGTCTGAAGACTGGGGAATGGTCGGCTCCTATTCCCACCTGCAACTTGTGCGAAGACGGACGATGCAATAAAAGAATGTGAAGGATTCCAGAAACGGGTGAATCGATTCCAATAAGTCTAATATTATATCCTTCCGGATACGCAACGAAGTTGATCACAGATCGCAAATAATTCAATCAACAGAACTGTAAATTGAATTGATGCAGTTGTTTAAACATATCATCAATGTCCTATTGTATAAGATGTGTCTCAGATCAAATAACCACAAATCAACGGTCGCTGATAAATCAACATTAATCTGCATATTAAGGTATTATTATTGCTTTCAATTGGCAACGGACATTAACACAGAAAACTAGTAATCCTTACAATTAGTAAATAAATTCACATAATGTGTGAAATACACAATTTGATAAAGTCAATTATTAGCACCTGAAAACGCATGAACAACTTATTTGTCGTGCCATTTACAAATAGAATATAACTCTACAGTTTACAGTTTGGTGAAATTGACACACTGGGATTTACATATATTCAGTATTCACTGAATTTCACTGTGAAATACATTGCATATTTACCATGTTTGTTAGCTGATCTTTGAATCTTTGGGCTTATTCAACATTTTAGTCTTCATGCTGATATTACAACGGGATTCACATTTTAAAATTATTATTTAAACTAGTAATGTTTCAACTTGAACAAGATTTTTTTCCTTTCGGTCGCAACCAGTGCGGTAGGAATGTCACTGAATGTTTCATCGGAAACTACTGCTCTTACTTTACAATACTTTCAAAGTTTATTTGTCTACACTGTAGAGGTATGAGTGTGATCTGTGATATACATTTAAAGCTGGCTAAGAGTATCAGGTCACTTGAACGATTTTCAGAACCCAAAAGAATGTTTGTACATTTAGACTATAACCTTCTCACGTATCTTCACAAAAATATTGTTTCAACTGCGAAATCCAAAAGGACTTAAGGTTTCTATTTCGTGCAAAATTAATTTTTGGTAAGCCACTATTATTCCTAACTAGTAAACACCAAAATGTATTAAATTATACTCATTTCAGACATAAATCGCTACCAACCAAGAAAATAAGCTTATCTCTTTTTGTCAAAACTAAAGATGCATGCTCGAAGTACATACTGATACAACTGTAACTTTCGCTGTAACTGAGCTGATTACAATTACAGGCAAGCTATTTACTACACATAGGTAGTTTAGTCATGTAGAGTGTGAAAAATTGGCACAAAAAGAACGAACCGGGTGCGAAGTGTCAATTAGGTCGCTTCGTGTGAGATAGTATTGGCACAAAATAACACATACCTAAGTCAAATAAATTTCATGTTTATACTATGAATCTGTGGGCAAAATAGGAAATTGTACAGATGGAAATAGAACACTGTAACAATGAATTTTTGAACAACCATAATATTTGAAAATTTTAAGATAAATCTTATGTCATCTAAGCTGCATGCGTGCAAAACCTGATGCCAATTCGTTCTTCTACCAATTTTAGCTATAAAATTAAACTTGTGAATGTTGTATGGACACCTGAGCCTAAACAGCTAAACAATTTATAACTCCGTAAACTTCATTGGCATTGGCGTACTCAATGATTGTCTACTTGCCAGTCTATAGTCTATGTATGTTTATAGTGTCTACGTCTACTTCTCTACTTCTATACCGCCTACATATTTGCAATACATTCGAAACAGTACTGACTCCTGATATTTCTCAAGTATATTGCATTTAACCATGCCTCTTTTGCAGGAGTACAGTACTATTGTAAAGCCAAGTCCCATTGAAACTCAACATTCACTCAGTCTTTTAAATAATTATTTACAAAGTAAAGCCTTGAATCTGCATAGGATGGTTACTCGTGCATAGTACACGTCAATAATTTGCTAGTTTACAAACGAACAGTTGAAATATTTAAGATGCAAAGGTGTTACATGAAGTCACTCCAAACTCCAGAACTTTGTCTTCTCATCATGTCTTCTTTATCCAAATCTACTACATTGATGTCTTTGAGGTCAGGAAGTAGTTCAACCACACCTGAATCTGAAGAATTTTTCCTGTCTCCTTTTGATGCAGATTCAGAACCTGCAGATGAGGATGCCTCATTTTGATTCTGGATTAATCCTTTTTTCCACAAACCAAGCCGAGATACTTCCGCCGTCACAACAATGAACAACTCTTTTTCTGGTGATTTTAGTTCTTCTCTGAAATATTCAACAAGTTGGCCTTCTCCTCCTATTGACTCTGGAGCGTCAAATTTCGAGTCCAGATTATAAAAGTTACTGCGACCAGCGTCTCTTTCTGACAAAGATGGTAGGTTTTTTATGGCAACCCAGTGCTTTCTTTTGAGAGGTAGGGCCAGCCAACCTAGTTTACAATCACCTGTAAAACAACCAAAAGATTGATAAATATTGACAATAAACGCTGTTAAGTTTATTTGTGAAATTTTTCTCACTGGGTATGTTCATAATGAACCCATGAATCTGACTGAAATTCAACTCTGATGGATCCCTACAAAGAAGAAATTGTTTATATTTATGAAATCTCATCTCATCACATTTAAGACTTCAGTTCGATTGTAATGAACGAACTTACTTTCTTTTGTCAAACCACACAGCTTCATAGTTTTTCAGCTGCAAGGCTGACATGATCACATTGATATCGTAATTTCCAAGCCCCAGAACAGATTTATGAGGATTCACCCAGGAATTGGGGGCTAAATCAGAGCAAATTCCATCCAGGTCATCTTGTTTGAACGCTTTCCCGTCTTGAAAAAGATTGTTCAGCGCGTGCAATGCGCAAAGCGACTTTAGCTGAAACAAAATAGAAAGTAATCTTATCTTTCCATCAACTAAGAAACAATTCCACACACACACCAAGAACATCTGTTTACCAAATTTCCATACCTGTTTCTCATGATAAATGCTGGATCTCATTTCGGAAATTCCAAAAATCTAATCCTTCACTCCAAATTCCTAACCACCCACACTGCGTATTACTAACTCTCCCTCTCGTTGAAATTTTATCTTAACGGCAGTCCGCTTTCTACAAACACGTTCATTTCTATCCTCTCTGGCATCATTCACCCATCCTAAAATTATCCCTACATTTACCTATGGCTGTGTGAAATATAAAATGATAACAAATTAACCAAGTACAAAGACAAACCAAAGAACCAAACCCAAAACAATCCACCTTGCTTTATAAAAACTTCGAAAAATAAGTAAAAGAAACTGACAGCACTCAAAATATAGTCACTGATTGCGCGTTTTAAAGCTTAACACGCAGCTGTAGTTGAACGTAAATCGAAAATCTACTACTACTACTAAACACACTTGACGTAAACAATAATTTTTTGTAGATAATTATGTTGTTGTTGTTATTGTTATTGTATTCTTGGTGGACAATAAAAGTTTAAACTTCCCGCGACGCACACACCATCCTCAGAACCAAAACACAGTCAGTCAGTGCGAGTGTGTGTGATTCACTCACTGTGACTGTGCAAACAAACGCAGTTTTAATTATCTTTTAATTGGAGAGTAGATTAGAACATTACAACCTCCGAGCCGGGAATGAATTACGATCCAACAATAATCTACAATTGAGGGTAAGTTATTATTACAGTAATTTAAAGGTTAATGAGATAGTTGAAAGCAATTAATTACCATCTGGTTTCGTTTCGTGTCTTCCTCAGAACTCCTCTGCTGTCACGCTGGATTCAAAGAGAGCAATCGAATGTGTTCGTGGTGGTGGCGATTAACGATGAAGATCATGTGGTACTAATTGGACATCAGTTAAAGGATATTTTGGCAAAAGAGCAAACACGCAATCCGCCGCAGTGTATAGACTTTTAGAGCAACACGATTACAGCGAATGTATGTGTTTGGGACATTAATCAAAGTGTGAAGGTGAGTGATGGTGGTGGTGTAATGAAAGTGAAGTTTACTCAAAGTTTTCAATATAGTTTAATGGTGTCATGGGTTAATTGCGTTTTTATTTCGTTCTGCAGGCAACAACGATTTTGAATTCTGGAGGTTACGAACTGACTGACTGAACTTATTCTGTGACTGTATGAGGCTATGTAATATTTTCATGTAAATGTGAAACTGGTTCAAGAAATTAAGAGAAAGAAAATTGAAGAATCACGAAACAGAAATTGTGAAGATAATGGGAGACTCTGGTGTGTATAATTCCACGACGATAAGCTATGAAAATTCTGGGGGAGGTTTGTCTTTGTCCCCATCGAGTCAGAGGAGACCATGGAATTTGTCAGAGGTGGTATCTCCACCTCAAACAAGATCGAGATGGTTTCATTGGATGCTCTTGATGGGTGGTTCAATAGTTCTCGGACTGGGGTTAATTGTTACCATTATCGGAATCTATAACCAGCATTACTACAGCCCTGAAGCGAACAATGTTTCCAAACCAAACGGTACAAAAAAATTTTTGTTATTACTGTTGTAAATGCATTTTCTGATTTTCGGATTGATGATGTTTATCAACATATTAAATCTGTAGATGAAACTCCATCGCATTGGTTGGTGACCGTGATGGGTTTGTCGCTGGTATTCCTGGGAATTATTCTACTAGCTATTTACTGCAAACTAGTGAATTCGAATAGGATTTTGTGCAATCCGCTTTCACGAACAAGAAACGCGTTGAGGCAGGTTGTTACAAAGCCGAGGTTTCAAAATGGTCCCGTAAGTCGAAATAGCTGCATTATGGAATAAGGATATTGCTAATTATGTTGAATGTGGAGACATATTGCTGAATTGTGTAATAGTCATCAGGAGGAGGAAACCTATTAGTCAACGAAGCAGCATTGAATCGCTTATCATCTACCCACCAGTATGACCCTACCAAAGGGTACCGTCAAACTAATGGGGACGTGTCGTCTGAGGAAAAAGCAAAGTTAATGGCTCACGAAGTCAAAGAAGGGTACGTTTTTTACTGTTGTTGGCTGAATGTTTTTTTTGATGTATTGAGAGAACCTTTTAAGACCCGTATATATCTTAAATGCTTGGAGTGTACAACATTAGCCATAATACTTATAAACTGTATGAAATGTCGTAGAATTGATGATATACCCTCTTCATCGTGTGATGCATTGCTACTAAACGGCAGCGATTCCAGTGGGACAACTCCCTCCACTAACTCTTCATCTAAGGACCCACGAATTGTTCTTCATCCCTTTGCTAAAGCATAAGCGAGCTCCTTTCGGAGACTTGTGTCACACTACCCCGTTTAATCTAATCCGATTCCTGTGAAGTTTGGTGTGTCTAATAATACTTGACGGTGTTGTGAATCTTCTACCTTCATCTTTTTACTGCAGCTTAGATGTTCACTCTACGTGATGTGTGTATTTGTACAGAAACTAAGGAAAACTAGTGATCGCATTTTTATTTTTTTGGTAATAATTGATGTTTTCTCATATTAATTCGCGAAATGCTTAAAAATGATTAACTTATCGAATAACAAAACAAATACTTCCAGATTGATTAGTGAGACTTCAGCACAACGGCACGTGTACCGACCGTTTGTTCATCGTGACCGATCTCCCTCGCCAGTACCTCCACAGCCACCACAGCGCCCTTTGAGACAACAGTTTTTATCCCTCCGACAAAACAATCCGGCCGCTAGTCAACCTGATTCTCATTATAAATCTCGCCATTTTGCTGGCCATGGATATGGACAAGGGAAACTACCTTCATCTCTAGTGAGTCCAGCAAACGCTCCGTTGGCTTCTATCGAAGATATTACCCCATCTCTGCGCTCGTCTTTTGCAAGTGTTATGATGTATCCACCTTCGGATTGGGGAAACAGTGACAATGATTCAGTAGATTCTACCATTTTTGTCAATCTCCCACCTTCTAACTTAGATGATGGCGACGATGAAGAAACAGGCGATGAGCCAATTCGTAACGCTCGTAGACATCGGAATCACAGCTTGGATTTCCGTATTTCTCCAATTCCACGCAGAGGGTCACTCTCGTTATCCTCTTTGTCGGTTCATTCTGCGTTTCCTTAACTAGTAATTGAGTTTAATGTGTGGATAATTGCTGTAATATCCTTTAATTTGTCACTGTGCGTGGATAGATAATATTGTGAAATGTTTCAACTGTTAAACTATTAACCTGTTGTTGTCTACTAAAACTAATTATGGTTGTCTCGATTCGGATGTGATGATGTATTCTTAATGTTCGATGATTCTATCGTTGGTTCATAAAAGTATATTATGGCCAGATATGTGTAACTAAATGTAGTTTACTTACTTTTACTACCTTTTACATGCAATCAATCCATCTGTTCAATTAACTGTGTAACGCGCTTACTTTTAAACAGAGTAGAATTTGAATGTTAGTCTCAACTGACTATTTTAATAAGTGATGTAAATTCGATGCTTCTGCTGGTTGTTTTACTCCTCTCAGGGTAGTTTCATTCATACTGCTTAAAAAATTAAGTCAGGAAGTTGATTCAGATGTACTCTGAGCTCTCTATGCGTTGGTTTTGATGCATTTATTGCTTTTTATAATTAACTGTATTAACACTATAATATTTCTCCTGTATTGATCTGATTTTAATATCCTTATGTGCTACGCTCGTTACCCTAGTCAAGATTATCCAGTCAAACGATCAATGAAAGCCAAACTTTTTAATACCTATTTAGTTCCAAGTATGATAAGAAATCTCATGATGTAAAATCTTGTTGTCAGGAATTCATCTGTTAATACGTATATACTCTCATGTATTGATATTTGTGGTTGTGCTCTTGATATTCGAAAACTGAGTGGAACAGGTCGAATTCATCCAATTTAACTTGTATAAGTGCAACGATTTATGTACCAAGAAACTTATTAAATAAACTGGACGTTAACTCACATATATATTATTTCCGTTTGAAACATCCGACAAACATGAATTTATTCAAATCAATTGACTACATCTAGATGTAAACAATTTTTAGGAATGCAATTTGTAAGAAATTCATATTTTGGTATTTAGAAAGTATCAAAGCATCTTTTAATAGGAATGTTTGTTCCTTCGGATGAGATTCACCACTGCAGTTCAGTTTATCAAAGTCCCAAAAATCTCGTGGCAGCATGTCCCACGCAGTATAGTGACAGACAATACTAGCTGATCAGATCAGATTATAAGATCTAATATAATAATATTATTGACTATATAGCATGGTAAAGCGCTTTCTTAAATACTCTAAATGAATATTATTATTCGTAACTGGTGAACATATAAATTACTACATCAGTACTGTAGCAGATACTAAAATTCCATCGTTGGAAACATCTCTACCGAAATAGGAATATATAAATGTTTGAAGCAAAGTATACATGTAAAATGGAATTATCTTGGAATTTTCAATAGGAATGAGAACGTTTCAGATCTGCAATTGACGATACTGATTTGGTGAATCAATTAATTATGTTTCTAGCTGTGCAGACAGATCAATAATCCAGTCGTTGGAATAGAGAAACACCTCAACTCTCTAAAATAAATTACTGCTGGTTGTTGTAGCTGAAGATGATGATTCTGGTAAGTGCATATTGACGGTAACGTCATTCTAGTGGTAGTGGTTGGATTTGTTGCTGTAGAGCGCTTAGAAGCACTTCCTGTGCACAATGGATGGACCAGACTCGTCATATTCTTGCTTAGAAATCCACATCTGCTGGAAGGTAGACAGAGAAGCCAAAATGGAACCTCCGATCCAGACAGAGTATTTCCTCTCAGGTGGAGCGATGATTTTGATTTTCATTGTGGATGGAGCCAAAGCAGTGATTTCCTTCTGCATTCTGTCAGCGATTCCAGGATACATGGTGGTACCTCCAGAGAGAACAGTGTTGGCGTACAAGTCCTAAAAACAAAATTGTAATTTAATACAAACTCATTTGGGAATTCATACCTACGGAGAATACATTTATAGTTTTCTCCACCTATCATAGGTATACGAAGTTACGACACGCCTTACAATAATTGTGACTAAATTAGGATGTCTATAGGCCACTTTAGGGAGGGGCGCACAAAACTTGTCAAAAAGCTACACTAACGACGACACACATGCGATTTACGATGGAACTTTTAATGAATGAACGAATGAAGCTTACCTTCCTAATGTCGACATCGCACTTCATGATAGAGTTGTATGTAGTTTCGTGGATACCGCATGACTCCATTCCCAAGAATGATGGCTGGAAGAGAGCTTCAGGGCATCGGAATCTCTCATTTCCAATGGTAATAACTTGTCCATCGGGAAGTTCGTACGACTTCTCGAGAGAGCTTGAGCTTGCAGCAGTAGCCATTTCCTGTTCGAAGTCCAGAGCGACATAGCACAGCTTCTCCTTGATATCACGAACGATTTCACGCTCAGCAGTGGTGGTGAAGGAGTAGCCTCGCTCAGTAAGGATCTTCATGAGGTAATCTGTCAGGTCTCGTCCAGCCAAGTCCAATCGAAGAATAGCATGAGGAAGGGCATAACCCTCGTAGATGGGAACGGTGTGAGAAACACCATCACCAGAATCCAACACAATTCCAGTTGTACGTCCAGAAGCGTACAGACTAAGCACAGCTTGAATAGCCACATACATAGCCGGCGTGTTAAAGGTCTCGAACATGATTTGAGTCATCTTCTCCCTGTTAGCTTTGGGGTTGAGTGGAGCCTCAGTAAGAAGCACAGGGTGCTCTTCAGGGGCCACACGCAATTCATTGTAGAAAGTGTGATGCCAGATCTTTTCCATATCATCCCAGTTAGTCACGATTCCGTGTTCAATGGGGTACTTCAGGGTGAGAATTCCTCTCTTCGACTGAGCTTCATCTCCAACATACGAATCTTTCTGTCCCATACCGACCATAACGCCCTGCAAGACCACACCCAACACGTTAGATTCCATCCACTCAATTCCTCTTCCAAAACTACAACCCTCCATCCACAATCAATTTCAATTAATCATACCTGATGACGTGGTCTTCCAACAATGCTCGGGAACACTGCTCGAGGTGCGTCATCTCCGGCAAACCCAGCTTTGCACATACCGGACCCATTGTCCACCACCAAGGCTGCTACTTCATCGTCACACATGTTGATTTGATATCTAAAAATAAACAAACCCACCTTATTAATACTTAATCCAACAGAAAAATTCCTAAATTCCCAGCCAACAATCAACAGCCGTGACTGCAAGCTATCACAATCACAACTGTCAAATCCCACACTAGCCCTTACAAACTTACGACCTTATGATAACACTTATGCCTGTCAACACTAGCTCTTATCCACCCTTTAACGATAACCACCAAAATAGTTAACTTACTTGAAGAGTTAAAATGTCTTGAACAATTAGCAAAAGTTCCGATAGACCGGTGAGTTCTGCAGAGGAAGCGAGAATGGAGTGAACGCAGAGAGACTCGTTCCTCCAAAAACGGTCAACAGACTGGGAGAGTCGTTGTGAAGGGGTGGAGGGGCGTCCCCCTATCTTCTCCCATAAGGAATACACAGGGAGTGAGGCCGTCCGCCCCTCATCGCCACGTGGCCTCACCCACCTTCCAAACTTCCTTATATGGGCATACACTTGCATTCTGTGTTGCGATTGGTCGGTCGGCCACACCGGCAAAGTGGATGAAGAGTGCCGTACACCCGACTGCTGACATCATTCGAGAAGCCGGTGGTTGTTCTTGTTCTTGTTGTTCATCTTCGTTCGCAGGTTCAGATGAGATCACAACGGAGGTGGTGGTGGTGGTGGCCATTCACTCGGCCATTCATTCAATCAGAGATGCGATTTATGTTAATCCGTGTTAATCCCACAACAAAATGATTTCATGCTTAATCTGTGA